>JADIOY010000028.1:0-60773 GCA_018344475.1 Xiuguozyma silvatica | reverse complement strand
GGGGGGGGGGGGGGGTATCACTAGACCCTCATGCATGTCCTGTACTAAACAGATAGTACCACCTCATTGTTCTAAGCTGACCTTCCTACACCTCCCAACACCCCCAGCCCCCCTATTACTTTCCCTCATGTCGTCATTGGGCATTTATTCCCCCGCCAAGCAGGACCCTGCCATAAATATATTTCTTTTTTCGGGGCTGTGCGGAGGCAGACGTTTCCGTCGCAGCTTGACATTTTTTTCTCTCCCTGAAACGACACCTCACTTCCTCTTGAAACAAGTATGGTTTCCAAGGCTGACATCCCGGCAAAGTGGCTCGAACCTTCTCCACTGGACCAGTACCAGCAGGAGGTCATTGATACGACTCCGGACAAGGTCCACGGCGCTCCAGGCGACTACACCGTCGGCGAGCCGGCCGTCACGGTGAGTTGCGGTCCTAACCTGAGGTTCTTGGCCTCTAGAGAGGACGGCCAGAATAATTACAGGGGAACGATCCTGCTCGTCACGAGGGGCAATGAACAGACTCCGGAGATCACGTACGTGATCGGTCCGAGCAGCGAGGCCGAGTCCCTCAACAAGGGCTCCTTCCCCTCGGAGTGCATCTACCAGGAGGGTGAGTACTCCTTCTGGCGTTACACAATGAGCCTCGAGCTCACAAACTACGAGCAGAAGGTTTGGTACTCGGTGAACGGCGAGTTCAGAGACGACTTCCAGTTTTACCTCCCGAGCGTCGACCAATCGATGAACATCATGTCGTACTCGTGCAACGGCTTCTCCCTCGGCACAGACACCTCTACTTTCAAAGGTTCGATGTGGCTCGAGGTTCTCCGCCGCCACGACGACTTCCACTACCACGTCATGCTCGGCGGTGGCGACCAGATCTACTGTGACTCGATCAAGCTCATCTCCAAGGAGTTCCAGAAGTGGCTCAAACACAAGACCGCCCACTCCAAGTGGAAGCTCACCAACCAGATGGTCCAGGACTTTGACAACTACTACCTCAACCACTACATGGAGTGGTTCGGCAAGGGATACATGAAGATCACCAAGTGCGAGGCTGTCCAGTCGCTCTTCCCCGTCGCTATGCACAGAATCCCATCGATCAATCTCTTTGACGACCACGACATCATCGACGGCTTCGGTTCTTACAAGCACCTCACCATGGACCAGGATATCTTTAAAGGTGTCGGCAACTCGGCGTTCAAGTACTACATGCTGTTCCAGCAGCACACTCTGCCATCCGAATCGCCGTCGAAGGAGCCCTCCTGGATCCCTGGCTCCACCATCGGACCTTACATCAACGACCACTCGAGATCGATCTACGCCCGCCTCGGCAAGGAGATCGCATTCCTTGGTCTCGACTGCAGAACAGAGAGAACGAAGCACCAGATCGCCACAGGACACACATACGACTCCGTCTTTGCTAGACTTGAGCAAGAGATCAAGGCCGCTCCTGACGTGAAGCACCTGCTCGTCCTGCTCGGTGTCCCAATTATGTATCCAAGAATGGTTTGGGCCGAGGTCATCATGGAGTCGAAGCTGATTGGCCCTGTCAAGTGGCTCGCCCAGAAGGGACTCATTCTGAAGGGTCTCGTCAACGAGTTTGATGGCTCAATCGAGCTTTTGGACGACCTGAACGACCACTGGTGCGCCGTCAACCACAAGCTCGAGCGCAACCGCTTCGTTAAGAGACTGATGGAGTTCGGCGCCGAGCACGCCGTTAGAATCACCATTCTCTCCGGTGACGTCCACCTTTGCTGCATGTCTCGTTTCCGTACGAGCTCGCGTCACCACGAGGAGGTTCCACCGCCAAACAAGGACCCTCGCCTCATGGTGAACCTGATCTCGTCTGCCATCGTCAACACGCCGCCGCCAAACGGGATGGCCTCCATGCTCGAGAAGAGAGCCAAGATCCACCACTATGACAAGAACACATCTGAGGACATGATCCCACTCTTTTTGAAGGACACCGACGGCTCCGAGCGGTCGAACGAGCTGTTCCAGAACAGAAGAAACTTTGCTGACCTGATCCTCGGCAAGAACCTGCCGAAGCAGGACGTCAAGGCGTTCACCAAGTTCCAGCGCGGAGATCTGATTTACCCGGGCCCAACCAGCGACCCAGTCAAGGTCGCCAAGACGGACCCATCGAAGGAGAGCAAGATCAATGGCCAGGCCAACGTGGGCTACCCGCTGGACCCAGACTCGCTTGTGGCGCAGCTGCACGTCGAGGTGGACCGATCGGACGTGAACTCGAAGTCCTACGGCTACCAGATGCTCATCCCAACGCTGGACGAGAAGTCGAAGCTGGAGACCCTGGGAAGGTTGGTCTAACGGGCGCATATATGCATGAATGTATGAATGTACTGTACTGTATTTATTAACCGAATGTTTGCTGTAAGCTGTACCCTTTTTTGCTTGTTTCAGACAGGCACCTCCTTCTTTTCGACAAAGATGGCCATCAGGGCAAAGACCGTGTAGAACATCGAGAGCGGGTACGCGACGAGGGCACGGGCGTTTGTGAGGCTGAGCACGCGCACGAAGAAGCCGGAGGCGGCGTAGGTGCACCAGCACACGGACATCATTCCGAGGATGTATCCGACGGTGTTGTCGAGGTTGACAAAGACCGCGAGCGCCGAGAGCAACACGAGCGGCAGCAGGCAGTATCCGAGGACGGATGACGTGGTGAGGATGTCGAGCCCACCGTCGTTCGGGCTGTTGGACATCAGCTTGAAGAGTATGTGCAAGGAGACGGTTCCGAAGAGGGCGACTCCGTAGATGTAGCCGAAGTGCGTCTTGCCGCTGAGCAGCAGCAGCGTTCCAAAAAGCATGCAGAAGATGATCGGTCCGGCCATGTCGGCGTCGTTGACGGCCTCGTCGCTGATGTTTCTCTTGGACTTGAG
Organism: Xiuguozyma silvatica; assembly: GCA_018344475.1. NCBI lineage: Eukaryota > Fungi > Ascomycota > Pichiomycetes > Pichiales > Pichiaceae > Xiuguozyma > Xiuguozyma silvatica. The sequence goes on along the minus strand of JADIOY010000028.1, from coordinate 57,876 downwards.
CCCCAGAACGCCGAGGGTCTTCTCCTTGATGTGCTGGAAGTTGACGCCCAACTCCTCGAGCAGTGGCGGCTCACCGGGGTATCCGGACGCCGAAAAAGCCGCGAGCAGACCCTTCGAGAGCTGATTAGGGTCCTGGTTCCCTCCGTTCGTCGCGTACGACGTGTTCATCGAGCCTGTTGGGATGCTACCGGCCATACTGCCAGTAGGGATGCCATTTGAGGCCTGCTGCTGGTATCCGCCGCCAAATTGGCCGTAGCTCTGCTGCTGGCCTTGCTGCTGGCCCTGCTGTGAATAGAGGCCCGCATCTGTAGCACCCTGGGCTTGCTGCGCGTACCCTTGCCCGTACTCGGGCCGGCCCTGCTGGTAGTACGACATGAATAAAGGGTGATTTAAGGGGCTAGAAATATTGGGACGCGAAAACCAGAGAAGTGTGCAGTTTGGGTGGTGCCGAGTTTTTTTTTTTACACGCCCACTTTTATATAGTGTACACACTACATAACTGTAGTCAATGAGCGCCGACGGTGAAACGACGGTGCGGCCTGCCGAGGGGCAGTCCGCTCCAGAATCAACAGATTTGCTTGCAGAATATGGCGAGCTGCACAGGGGTCTCCTGCAGCTTGTCGTTGCGTGCAAGACGCTTCCCGAGGCGGTCCTCATACAGTTTCTGAAACAGAGTGTGGAGGAGGCTGACCAGGACACTCTGAAGCAGGTTTTGACGAGGATCAACCGCAAGCTGGCCGAGCTTGACCTCGCGATCGACAACGTGACGGACGATGGAGACAACGCCGAGCCAATGTACATGTTTGTGAACCGGAAGTCGACGAAACCGCTGCAGCTCGCGACGCAGTTCACCGAGAAGGAGATGAAGGTGATCTCGCACCTGATCGGGATGATCTTCGCGACGCCGCGTGAGAACGGTGCGCATTGGTGGTGCTACAGCGTGCCCAAGTACACGGTGGAGTCGGACATCCGCCAGAAGTTCACGTATACGTTGACGGAGGTGCAGCACCTCATGAAGAGGCTGATGCTGGACGGCTGGGTTGAGGTGTGGAAGTCCGGCTACACCGTCTCCCCCAGAGCACTCTCAGAGCTCAAACCGTACCTCGAGGAAAACTTCCCTGAGACCGCCGTGCCATGCCACGGCTGCGGCCAGATCATCACCAGGGGAGTCTCCTGCGTCAACAAGCGCTGCACCACGCGGTACCACCACAGCTGCTACACTCTATACAAAGAGGGCACCGTCGACCAGGTATGCCCCGGTTGTGGCGAGCCGCTGACCGACGTCAAGGACTTCTAAGTCTTGGCGCGATACAAATCTCTGCTAAATATAATACGCATATGTACGTGACCTTTCATTTCGGTATTATTATCTCCGGCATTGTACTCGGCAATAACACCTGAAAACGGCTATCGAGCCTCCGTTTTCTTCCGCATATCTGCGCTTTTTGCACCATGCACATCGCCCATTCTCCATTTTTTTTCCGGGAGACTCTCGCTGCCAAGACCCCTCATCTCCGCCCATAAATACAGCTGGACTTCTCTGCATAGTATTGTTATGTACCCCGGCTGTGCATTTCCTTTTTTCACATACAGTTGGCGATAGGACATGACTGGTTCGATCCATTCGGGAGGTAGCTCACAGCTCGGTTCGGACGCCAGCTCCAGCGTCTTATCGCTGGAGTCCCGAGCCACACTCAGGAGAGTGGGCACCAAGGTCGGTGAAACCCTTAGACGGGTTGCAACCGATACCCGCGATGCTAAGGACGAGAACGAGGAGACCGAGAGACACTATGAAGAGGCACGACAGACGGCGCTGGGCCAGATCCTGACGCACACGGGCTACGAGGACGCAATGGACGTGGCGCAGGGTAAGGGTCCCCTGGCTCCTCTGGAGGCTGAGCTCGCTGATGCACGGCCCACAGACGAGCGGCTGCTTAGGAAACTCACACGAGTCGACACTGAGCTCCTCATTGAAGAGGAAGAACACTACCCTCCGCCAGATACAGGTTACGCCTGGGTGATCTGTTTCGCTGAGGTCTTGCTCACCCTCACCACCTGGGGAGCGACCACTTCGTTCGGTATCTTCATCAGTTACTGGCTGAACAACGACACCTTCCCCGGCGCAGACCCAATGAATTACGCTCTGTCGTCCTCTCTCACAATCTTCATCGGGCAGGGCATGGCCCCAATCGCTACACTTACGAGCGCCATGATCGGCATCAGGCCCACTATGTCGATCGGGCTGGTGCTACATCTACTCGGCTTCATCCTCGGCTCGTATGCCACCCAGCTCTGGCATATATACTGCACTCAAGGCTTGCTGATTGGGTTTGGTTTCACCATGATGTTCAATCCAGCCATCGTCCTGCTGCCCTCTTGGTTTAGAAAGTACAGATCCTCAGCGAGCGGTATTACGGTGTCCGGCTCCGGTATCGGTGGTGTTATATTTGCATTGGCCTGCCAGACGTTGATCAACGAGAAAGATGACTATAGGTGGGCATTCCGCATGGTGGGAATCATTGCAGCCGGATTGAATGTGATGATTGTGATTCTCATCAAGGAGAGGGTTCCTAGAAAGAGAGAGATGTCCTGGAAGGCGTTCAAAGCCCAGTGCCGGATTACACTCGATATCAAGAGGATGAAGCCGTGGTATGTTCTCTCCATTACATTCTGGTTTGCATTCGGAATCGTCGCATACCAGGTCACTGTCTTCTCTTTGGCCGCATTTGCCACGTTCATCGGCCTCTCTGCCACCGAAGGCGCACACGTCACGGCCATTTTCAATGCCGGCCAGGCAATCGGACGTCCCCTCATCGGCATAGCCGGAGACAAGTATGGAAGAGTGAACCTAGCTATCGGCATGAACATCTTTGTGATCATCCTCATCTTTGCATTCTTCATCAACTGCTCCAACTTTATCACGCTGCTGTTCTTTTCGATCGTTTCAGGTCTGACGACGGGCTGGTGTCAGCTTCTTAACCAGGCGATCATGCCAGACTCCGTCACGATGGCTGCATTCCCATCCGCATGGAACTACGAGAACCTTATCGTGGGCAGTTTCATTCTGTTTGCAGAGGTTGTTGCACTGAAGCTGAGAGATCTCAGCAAGCCAAAGCCGTTCCTTCGAGCCCAGCTGTTTGCCGGGTTCATGGTCGTGGCCAGCACCTTCTTCATCGTCCCAATTAGAGAGCTTAAGATCCGGCAGATGCTGGAAGCCAGGCTGGAAGCATTGCAAGAGGACGAGGAGGAAAAGAGGGAGCGGGGACCTGAAAGATCAGAACGCATTCTAAGGTACAAGATACTGCTCCAGAAGGACACCGCGACGTACTTTAGGAGGCTCTTCTACCCGGTGAAGGTGTAGGTGTTAAGATATAGTATTAGATTACAGGGTTTTTATAGGGGCGCCTGGAGCGCCTCCATTCTATCGAGGTATGCACTGGTGGCCTCGTCGACGAGGTCGTAGACGTAGTTCTCGACGACTTGCTCATTATAACGGTCGGCCAGCAACCGGACTTCGCCGCTCTTGATGTCCTTAGAGAGTCCCACTGGAGTCTTCTCGAGCTTCTTGGTCGAGTTGATCTTGACAACTCCCTTGTTGTAGCAGCTCACCATCGGGTAGTAACCGAGGGAGCCGTCGTCTCTGCCCACGTAGAAACGGTGGAGTTTGCGGTGAAGGTTGAGGTTGAGCTCGCGCTGCTCCGAGCACGGCGGCAGGTAGGCGAAGAGGCCTTCGAAGGCGACGCCGACTTTTCTGCCGTTCTTGAAGACGGTGATCCTAGAGTCTGGAAGGACGGCCGGCTTGAAGGTCTTTTTGTCTCGCACAGCATGCTCACCAAAGACAGTCACAGGGTACAGCAGGTGCTCCATCTGCTGCGAGGAGGTGTACTCAAACTGCTCGAAGAAGAGACGGCTTCTGTACTTGATCGGGATGGCATCGCGCGTGACGCCGACCTGTGTGAAGTTCTTGAAGACAGATGCGTCTTCGGGTTCGACGCTGGTGGAGGCGGCCTCGGCCTCATTCGGATCGTCTGTCGTGCGTTTGTTTATTTGCTGCCGCGCTATCTCCATCTGCACATCCATAGGAGGAAGCTCCACAAGTAGACCAATCACGTCGCCGCTCTTGAATCCGTCTCCAGACTTGAAGAACGTCTCCGGTTTGCTCAGGTGGACGCGTTGGCCGAGCTTGTCGCGGAAGCCGTAGCCGTAGCCGTCGTACCCAACTGGAGCCTCAATGCTGGCCTCGCGACGGCCAATTCCAAAGCGAACGTGGCTGTCGTCCTCCACGTCGTTGGCGTGCACCAGCTTATACTCGATGTACCACTTACCCTCCCTGAGGCCGACGTTCGTTCTGGCACTTCTCCAGCCGCGTTCGCTCGTGGCCGTATCCATCTCCTCGTTGACGTACGTCTTCGGGGAGCGGTCAAAGTACGACATGCGCACCTTGTATGGCGGCAAGTCCGTTGTCGAGTACTTTGTGCTCTCGAAGTACGGGTTTGGGCGGCACGGCGAGTACTTGAATCCTCTTCTATCAAACGGGTTTTCGTCGGTCTTAAAGAAGCCCTCAGGGCCGTCGGACAGAGGTTCGAGGGTCGGGGCCTCGGACGGCACATCCAGATCATGCTGCGAGTATGCCGTCGGTTTCAATCGCGGAGCGACACGGATTGGTTTCGACATGGCCAAAAAATAAAGAAGGGCTGTCGTCTATAAAGAAGCGATCTGTATAGAGGAGAAAAGTGTTGATCTAAGAGGCTGAAAAATTGTTCTCAGTAAAACTCTCTCCCCTCCTTACTATATAGGCCTCATGAAGGACCTCCTCGGGGTATCGAAACGGTTTAACATCTTCACGAGTATCCGGAAGCAGGCACGGACCAAAGGGCTCAGTGCGTCGCTGAAGGACATCTTTGTGACGACAAAGGAGCCGACGACGTGCGGCTCGAAGATCCTGGAGGGATACATCTCGCCCTATGATAGTACTGTTGCGAGGCTGTTGGCGCCGGAAGTCGACATTGTGGGCAAGACTAACATGGACGAGTTCGGCATGGGCAATGCAACGCTGCACACTTCGTTTGGGCCAACGCTAAATCCGCTGTACCGGCAGACGGAGGACATCGTGGACCACTACGAGGAGCACACCTTCTGGACCAAGGACGGGGAGATCACGGAGAAGAAGGCTTCTGTGCCTGGCGACGGGCTTGAAAAGCACACGTATGAACTGCCCGTGCTTAAAAAGGACTACAAGATCGACCCAGAGATGCGGATCATCGGCGGATCCTCTGGAGGAGCCGCTGCGTCGGTCGCAGCGGACCTGGTGGATTTCGCTATTGGCACGGACACCGGCGGCTCTGTGCGGCAGCCGGCGTGCTACACGTCGACGTACGGATTCAAGCCATCGTACGGCCGGATCTCGCGGTGGGGGCTGATCTCATATGCACAGTCGCTGGACACCGTCGGTGTGATATCCAAGCGGCTGCCTATCATCGAGAAGGTGTTCGGTATGCTGGACAAGTACGACTCGAAGGATCCGACGTCGCTCGCAGAGAAGCACAGGGTCAGAGACGGCAGCCTGGACTCGACCGTCAAGATCGGTATCCCACGAGAATTCCTTGTGGCTGACATGGGCACCGAGGTGAAGCAGAAGTGGGTGGAGCTGCTGGAGCAGTTGAGACGGAAGGATAACATCGAGCTCTTCGAGGTCTCCGTGCCAGCCATAAAGTACTCGCTGCCAACGTACTATACGCTGGCGACGTCGGAGGCGTCGTCGAACCTGAGCCGGTTTGATGGTATTCGGTACGGATTCCGGGCCGACCAGCACACCGATGAGATTCCAGAGTTCATGGTGACGCGGACGCGCGGGTTCGGCGACGAGGTCAAGAGGCGGATCACGGTGGGAACGTACTCGCTGTCGTCGTACGGATTCGACTCGAACTTCATGAAGGCGACGAAGCTGCGGTCGCGGCTCATCAACCAGTTCAACGCGGTGTTCAAGGACGAGCACGCGCTGACGGGCGACTCTTGCAGAGAAGGTGGTGGCGGCGGCGGCGGTGCCGGCGTCGACTTTTTGATCTGCCCAACGAGTATCAGCCTGCCGCCGCTGTACTCGGAGTACAAGTCAGTGACGGCAGTCGAGGCTTACCTGAACGACGTGCTGACGGTGCCGATCTCGCTGGCGGGTCTGCCGACGCTGAACGTCCCGGTGGGTAAGTCGATCGGCGTGCAGCTGGTGGGCCAGTACGGCTGGGACTACAAGACGCTTGCATTTGCCGGCGAGATGGAGAAGACGATAGGAAAAAAAAGCCGTTGTTTAGATAACAACTAATGTACATAGGAATATAGTCTAAAAAACAAAAAGACTCAGACTGGCAGAACCCTGACTCCGGCCAGCTTGTCAACGACTGGAGCAACCGCCGGGTGCGACAGGAGCGGGCCGATGTATGGGAGCGAGCGGAGGAACTGGACCATGGTGGCGAAGAACTCGCCAAAGAGGCCGAGGATACCGAAGCTCTCGATGAGGAAGCCGAAGAAGGGGTGCTTCAGGAGGATCAGGAGGATTCCGAACAGGAAGCAAACGGAGCCTCTGAGCTTTTCGGGCCGCGAGAAGAAGTAGGCGGTCTTCTGCGGGCCAATGATGAGCACGAGACCCAGGATGAACAGGACGTTTCCCATGGCCAAAAGAGACCTGTCGAAGAAGGTGAGGATGCCGAGCAGGAACAGCACGACGCCGCAGGCTGTGAAAAAGACTCCGAATTCTGAATGTTAGTAATGTGATGCGACTAGACTCCTCCAGGGGTCCTAAACTACCCCCCGTTCCACGTCTACTTACTCTGCCTCTCTGTTAGCCAAAGCATCGTTTCTATAAATAATAAGATGGATCAAGGAGTGAAGAAAAAAAAAAGCGCGATAACATAATAAATAGCCGGCTCCCCCGCTCCCCCGCTGCCTGCTTCTGACCCTCCTTCTTCCCCGCCTATTCCAGGAGCAGTGCCATGTCGAGCTCCAACAATATATTTGATCCGAACGAGTCGGTGCCCACCGAACCTCCTCCGTCGTACGAGGAGGCCATCCACGACATGCCGATCCCTGTAGACGGCTACCAGACGCAGCAGGGCGCCCTGAACACCGCCCAACAGCAGCAGCCAGTGCCTCCACAACGGCCTCAGCTCCTGACGCCGCCGCTGCCGTCCCGGCCGCCCGCCACGGCGCCAAGGCCGTCGAATGGGCAGACCTCGTCGCATGCGTCCCGCCCAGCCTCTCCGGCAAACTCGAGCTCTTCACAAAACAGCGCAGACCTCTACACGGCCAACCTCGACCTCCCCTGGCGCTACCCAAAGGGCTACGTCTGTAAGAAGTGCTACAACAAGGGCTACCGCAAGGGCAAGAAGTGCAAGCACTGCTGGTCCATCTACGGGCCCCAGTCGTCAAGCCAGTCTGCCAACGCTGGCTACCCGGGCACCTATGCCGCCAGCTACCATCAATCCCATCAGCAGCGACCTCAGCAGGCGCAGCAGGCGCAGCAGCAACAGCAGTACCAACCCATCCAAGGTGGCGTCGTTCAGCTTCCCCCAGGACAAATCGTCGCCGCCGGCGGCCCGGGATCTCCCCTCGTCGTGCAACCGGGAGACCCGCGAATCGGCGGAGTCATCTGCTGGCGCTGCGGCGGCAGAGGACAGGTCTACACGCTTCTGTTCGACCGCGAGATGTGCTCGGTGTGTCACGGCACGGGCCGGATCCTGACGCCCACTTTATAGATCGCTCCATTAACTTATATATACATTTTCCTATAGATATACATTGATCTCGCCTCCGCCGCGTGCTAACCGTCGTTGTCAAACAGCTGATTCACTGCCGCGTAGTTGATCTTCTTGCTCAGCGACTTCTTGCTCAGCATGCTCTTTGCATTGTCTGCAGCACTCATCTCGCCAAGCGTCTCGGTCAGACCAAACTGCGTGTGGTCCTTCGACAGATAGGCGTTGTAGTCCGACTTCTGGTCCTCGTTGCGCCGGCGCCGCTTCCGGACGTGCGCCGTGTGTCCGGCGATCTTGTCGGCCTCCTCTTTCAGGCGCCGCTTCTCCTGCTCCAGCAGGTAGTCCTGGTTGTTTCCAACCCAGATCCGTTCCTTGAGCTTGCTCTCCTCTTCGGTCAGCAGGATCCCCTCGATCTCGTCGTCGTCCATATCCTCCAGGTCCTCACCGTCAGGGATAGTGTTCAGGACGTCGTTCGTCGACGGCAGGCACCGCGCCAGGTTCCGCGGCCAGTTCTGCTCGATCATCGTGTCGAGCTCCGTGTCAACCTCGTTCGCTCCTTCTGGCTCCACCTTCACCTCGCCCTCTTCCAGCACAACCTTGCCATTGACGCTGTTACGGTTCTTCTTCAACTGCCGCTTCAGAACCCGCTTGATGTGCATCTTGATCTCGTCCTCGGTGACCTCGCTGTCCTCCAAGAGGGCACCCAGAACGGGGTCCTCGATCATCTTGTCCTCTAGCTTGTCTGCAGAGTTGATCGCCTTCTTGCGCTTCCGCTCGGTGTCTCTGCCCTTCTTGAAAGACGGCGGCAGCGACTCCTGGACGCGCTGGTCCTTGCGGAACTCGTCGACAGTCAACTCCGACGCCTGCGTCGCCTGGAACTCGTGTAGACGCCGCTGGATCGTCGCTGGCCCGATGTGAGTCACGGCGACGATCTCGCTGTGCGTTCTGCGGAAGTTGTTCATTCTGGCGGCAAGCATCAGGCACGCGCCGGCGATACCAGCGGGCCGTCTGCCCTCGTACAGCCAGTCGTCGCTCATCCGCTTGGCGAGTTTGACGGCGTCATTGATCACCTTCAGTTTCATCTTTCCAAAGTCCAGCTTGTCCGCAAAGTGCTGGATGAACAGCGACGGGTCAACGAGCGGCAGCTTGACGATGTGCAGCGCCTTGACCATCTTCAAGAAGGTGGCTCCGATGGCGTACACGCTCACCTGCAGCCGCGTGCTGAAGTCGATCAGCATGTGGTGCGTCTTTTCGCGACGGCATGCTACGTACAAGCATGCGGCCACGACGTTCTGCGACCGTCTACCTTGCACAAAGTTGTTGGTCAGCGCCAGCTGGAACCACTGGTTGGCGGCATCCGAAATGTACTCCGGAATGCCCAGCGCGCTCGCCACGTTCTTGATCCGCTTCTTTCCGTTCGCCAGCGTCTGCTCCCGCGAGTCCAGCGAGCCACGGTTGTTGCCAAAGTTCGCGTGCCGCTGATCAGAGCCCACAAAGGCGCCTTGCACGGTGGCACTGCCGTTCGAGTTCTCCTGGAAAGTGACTTCAGAGACAATAGGGTTCTCCTCCAAAACGGTACCACACTTTGTACAGGCAAGGTCAGAGGACGCCGTGTGGTACTCACGGTTAAACTCTGTGTTACCACACACCTTGCACCGCCGTTTGGCCGGTGCCACGATTGTCGTCATAACGCAGTAACAATAGTAAGTTGATGGATGGTTGTGTATGTATATAAAAAGGAAAGAAAAAAAATAACTGCAAAAAAACAAAAAAATACGGAACCATATGCCTACTGCCAGAATTGAACTAGCGACCTTTGCATTACAAGTGCAACGCTCTACCACTAAGCTAAGAAGGCAAATTTCGGGGTTTAAAGAAATTCGACGGGTCACAACGGGCACGTAGCACTACAAATCTTGTCCATTTTTTTTGACCCAATTTGGTGGACCAGTCCCTCGCGGCGCTAAATATATCCAATGCCTGTTCACTTCTCTTCCCCTCTACCTCTCCAATGCCCGCCCAAAAGTATATATTCCTCAAGGAGTACTCGATGCGTTCTGCCTCGGTCGATCATCCTACGTTTTCAACCAAGGCTCGCTCTGTTCTGATCGGCGTCGAAGACGCCGCACTGATCCCCAGCTGGCACGACATCTTCTTTCCCAAGGAGTCATATTATGGCCGTGTCCTCGATAGGGTGAGGCCCGAGGTGTTCGAAGTGTCGCTCTCTGCCACCGGCGGCTTTCAAGGTAGGCTCAGAAGCGCCAGTCTGAGCAGCATCAGCACGAACCCTGAGGACTGCCCCCACCTGTTCGAAGAGTGCACGGGGAAAGGAATATACCTGCAGACCGACTTCATGGACCATATGGATGCATTCAAGGAGGACTACAGGAAGAAGATGTTCAGTCCGCCGTCGGACCAGTCGGACCCGCTAGACATTCGTACCTCTGATCTCGAGCCGGCCATCGAGGTGAGGGAGGATCAAGAAAGAGCTGGCAGAAGCACAAAGATCCGCTTCAACAACGACCTCATCTTTGAGCCGCTTGGCCTGAGACCCGATCAGCACGACAACATCATGAGTCCGGGTAAAACGTGCCTGAAAGTCGCCAACAACGAGAACTACGTCACCGAGTCGATCCGCGCCAAAGGTTGCGACAAGGTCGAGGTGGAGGATTTTCTCAAGCTGTCCACCATCTGCGACAGCAAGCGGGTCGAGACTCAGGAGTATCTCAGCGATTACAGGTACAAGCAGGTGACCAAATACTATAAATACAACTAACTAATTCCACCCCTAATCTCTGTTCTGGCTGCCAAAGAAGAAGTCCAGGAACTCGTACCAGCCAGTGTCGTCAAGAACGTTCTCCAACTCTGGGTCAAAGATGTTTCTGTTGTTAGCACTCGACAGTTCTGGCGCCCACTCCATATCGACAGGCGGCACCACAGGTGTAGTTACCTCGTTTATGCCATGCCGCAGGTACTGAGACTCGGTGATTGGAGGAATGTACGCCAGGTCCTCGGCCGAGCTGTGAGGGTTCGCCACTTCCAGCTCCTTGAGGAACCCTCTAAGAGAGAAATCTCTGATGAACTCTGTCCCTTGCAGCCTAACTGCACTGACGAGCTTGAACATCTTCTCCAACACCGCTACTCCCACCCTGATAGTCGAGTGCGTTAGTTGGAGCTTCTTGACGTGTGGGATGGCCTCCTCGACGACTTTGAGTCTTTTCTCGCAGTCTTCCTTACTGAACATCAGCATGTCCAACAGCAAGAACAGGCACGACGACACCAGGTGCTGACCAACGATCCAGTACCGCTTGTAGTACGGTTGCGCCTTCGTCATGGCGTTGTGTTTCACGAGCTCCACAGCAAGCGAAACCGTCTCCTCTCTGAAGTTCTTGTACCAAGCCTCTCTGCCAATCAGTGTCAAAAGTCTACTTCCAAGGCCTATACCTTCCTTTGTCAGCGATGAAAAGAGCAGGAATTTGGCGAACTGTGCGATCCTTAAGTCGTTGATATCGAACGGCGCACTTCCAAAGAACTCGTCGAGTTCTCCCCTCAGGTCTCTCATCTGGCACCATGCCTGGGTCACTTTGTGCAGGTTCTTCCGGTGTGTGTAACTGTCCTGCTTGATCTGGGCCATCTGGCACATGATCCTCTGATACCGCAGCCCGGCGATGTCGTCCTTACCCTCCGGAGATGTGGGCCGCATGACACTGGAACCGTCGGACGCATTGAAAACAGACATGATGGCCTCGCTAGACACCGGAATGCCAAGCAACTCGTCAGTAGTAAGTAATCTAGGGAATGGAGTGCTGAACTCACCGATTAAACGGTGTGGGACATTGCTGAGGGAATCGACCATGAAGAAGCTGTACCACAACCGCTTCGAGATCTCCTTGTGGAAATTGACCGGCTCTTCTGGAGAATCCTTGATCAAATCGAGCCGCAGAGTTTTGGCAATACCCACAACGATGGCAAGCAGTTGCTTGTGTAAATAGACGTTGCCCAGCCCGTGCAGGCAAGTCGTCATCGCACAGTAGATCTGGATCGTTCTAATATCGGGTTTCTCAAGGAAGGCCGTCCGTCTAAGGTGGTCCAGTGAGGCATGAAAGCACACTCTTGGCACCATCATTTCCTCTTGCTCCGTAAATGGCAGGCCGTGCCTGAGGTTTTCGAGACCAAAGTACATGCCGATACAGAGTATGATATAGTACTGGGACATCCAGAAGTTGAAGTCTCTAGCGTTGGCCTCCTTGCGGGAGAGAAGCGCTTCAAGAGATCCTCGGTGGTTCCCCCAGAATGCTGCATGGTCGGCCATGAAGAGCCGGTCCACAATACCAAAGTGTAAAAAAGTGATGTACCGGCAGGCAAATGAGCACAGCTGGAAGGAAACGTTGAAATCAATCTTCTGAGTCAGATCTATCAGGCCCATGGGGTCCTCCCCCTCCATCCACCCAAACTCGGGAGCTACCAGGCCGTTCATGTGAGAATAGCCAAACGTTAACGACTGCAGCGAGTTCATGTAGTTTTCGATGCTTGCATTGTTGAACTGCCCGTTTTTATCTGAAGTGTGCCCGCCGTCTATCTCGCTTGTGATCGGGAATTCGCTTAGCTTGTCCACCAGATCATCGGCATCTATCTTTCTCCGGCACTTGTTCCCTAAACCCTTTTTGATACAATTAGCACATGGTACCTGCTTATCACACTTGATTTTGCGTCTAGAGCAGCGCTCACAGGCCAGGTGCTTGCGCCGTAGCTTTGTACGCTCGATCTTCATCAACAGAGATTACAGTGAGTGGGTGAAAAAAAAAAGAAAGAAAAAAAAGAGGTTGAGGGAGGACAGAAAAATGATGAGGTTGATTTGATTATGGGGTCTATCTATATATCATACTTGGCGAAGAAGTGGGCCACTTCGAGGCGGAGCTGCTCCTTCTTGGCATTGGATGCCCAACAACCGTTGATTCCATTCAGCGAGAACTCCTGGAGATCACTGATGGTGGCACCGAAGCACGAAACCATCATCATCCAGTCCTTGGTGGAGTCAGAGTCGTGCAGAGTAGGATCGTCGGAGTTTGGGTGGACCTTGACACCGAGCTTAATCATCTGTCTAATCGGGTGCTTCTGGGCCCACTCCTCGGGTGGGATGTTTCTAAGGTAGTAGGAGTTGGTTGGGACAACGGTCACGGTGATCTTCTCGGCAGCGATCTGCTTGGTCAGCTCCTCGTTGTGCAGCATCGAGTAGCCGTGGTCGATCCGGTCGACGTGGAGAGTGTTGAGAACGTAGTCAACGTTCTGCCACGGGGTCTCGTACTCGCCGGCGTGTGCAGTCATCTTGTAGCCATTCTTTTTGGCCTTGATGTAGGCATCGTGGAAAAGCTCTGGACCCCTGTCGGTCTCTCTGTAGTCGATGCCGATTCCGACAGTTCTTGGATCGCGGTGCTCGAGCATCCAGTCGACCATCTCGACAGCGCGCTCGCCGGAGTCAGCACGGTCAACGGCACAGATCAGTCGTCCCACAATGCCCCAAGTCTTCTCAGCGTCATCAATGGCACGGTGGATGGCTGCCTGGGCGTCCTCGAAGGTGATGTGCGAGTCGTGCACAGTTCCGGTCGGATTCCAAGAAAACTCCGTGTACCGGATGTTGTGCCAGTTGGCGTCCTCCAGGTACTCGATGGTCAGTCGGTAGAGGTCATCCGGGTACTTTATGAGCTGGGAGTCTAGTGTGCGGAAGGCCTTCAGCACACCAATGGGCTTGGGACCTCTGTAGTAGAATGCAATAATCTCGTCGTCGGTGAATGGCTTCCCCTCTCTGCGGTTGAAATCGAGGAAGGTCTTTTGGCGGATGGTGCCAAGCAGATGGCAGTGGAGCTCCACTTTAGGGACTCTGTGGCAGATCTCGTAGAGAGTGTCTGCTCGGGTAGCTTCAACGGTCATTATCGGTAGGCTTTGGTGTCGTGGAGTTCTATGCCTGCAGCATGGACGGCACTTATTAAAAGAGTTCGATTTTATTTTCCGGTAGATAGCGTTCCCCAATGGGGCAACTCGGCCGAGAGGGAGGGACCGTGCATACTCTTATCGCGGATGCTCATCTTATTTTCTCTCCTCAATGACTCGTCCCGCAGAACAGCCAATGAGGACGAAGAGTCGGCCCAAAGCCTTCTTCGGAGGGTGCAATCCGCTTGTGATCTTCTCCGCAGATTCCCGGCCGAGCATGGACGGTGCAGTTGGCGCGGTTCTCTCTGTGGGGAACCCCGAAGCAAAATGCAAGGTGCGTGTTCGACAACGGCCGACACAGCTAAGTAAATGGTTAGTCGTTATAGTAGTCTATTATTCTATTATGGCTCCAGTCTAGTCCATGCCCGAGTTCGTGTCGGCTCTCGCAAACGCGTCCAGCATCACCTTCCAGAAGTGGTCCCTGTCGAGATCTTTCAGGACAGTCACAGGGCCCGGCCCGTCCGTCGTCATGTATCCGTTCTTAGGGTCAACCTGGACGTTCTCCTTGTCAGCAGTGAACTTCAGTGCAGGGTCCTCGCCACAGAACTGGAGCAAAGATATCAGTGCAACGGGATCGTGCACGCTGGGGCCCACGTAGTCCGGTCCCTTTCTAGCCTTGATCCGTAGGTGGAAGCCGTGGGTCAGCTGGTACATCATCGTTCTAAACTGAGACGGTCCTTTGATTGCGTCCTGGATCGCTATGCTTGCCCTCACTGTGCTCGTAATATCAAGGGGCGCCAAGAGAATTCTCTCGGCAAGCTCGGAATCTTCAAACACCTTATGTGCGGCTAGTGCGTCCGTGACGATGTTAAACTCTGAGCGCTCGTTCCTGTTGAAGACATTGAAGCCGCCACCCATGATTGCGAGGTACCGCACCTTCGACTTCAGGGAGGGGTACTTCTCAAAGAACTGGTAAATGTTCGTCAGTGGAGCAATCGCGGCGATGCAGAGCTGACCGTCATATTTTTCAATAGCCGCTTTCAAAGCCGGGAAGAACTCCTCCCTCGGGTGCGCAGCAAACGCTGGCTCCGGTATGAGGTCCGAGCCGTCGAGGCCGGTCTTGCCGTGAACCTCGGGACAGAAGTCTGTCGTGCCCTCGATTGAGGTTGCGGCGCCTTCGTAGACGGGCACCGATGCCTTGCCCAGCGCTGTCAGGAATCTGAGGGCATTCCGGGTAGTGTTCTCGAGGGATGAGTTGCCGTGCACACTGGAGACGCCGACAAGGTCGAAGCTTGGGTTGGAGGCCGCCAAAACGAGGGCAATGACATCATCCTGGCCAGGGTCACAATCAACCCACAAAGGAATCATCTGAGGAAGAATGGGGTGGTGTCTGCAGGGTCAAGAGAGTTCCACGTCTGAGCTCAGATCTAAAAACCCCCCCCCGGTTGGGCGCTAAGCAAAAAAAAAAAAAAAAAAAAAAAAAAAAAAAAGGACCTCGGCGTTCTTGGCGTTGCGCGGAATTCTCCCCAGCGGCCAAGAAGAGTCTTTTCTTTTGGCCGGGAATTGCTGTTAGCGCCGCCAATCAGCATGACAACCCTAGGAGGATGAGCCCAAAAAAACTGAATCCTCGGCCGGGGGTTCCTTTTTTGGGGCTCGTTAATCAGACGCATTATTTTCGTCTGGACCCCTGCAAGCAGTTCTCCTTATCTCACTTCATGTCGCTTGACTCGGGTGATTAATTAATCTTCTATATATATTCCATATTGATCCCTCCAATACTCTGGTCCTTACCATCTCAGCTTACCACCTGAACAACCGGAACCATGCCATCCTCTAACGAGAAAGAGTCTCTGACTCCGACCGACAGAGTAAACGAGAAGGAGGGTCTCGCTTCGAAAGACGAACAGGTCGTTGTCAACGAGGATCCTATTGCTGTAGACACAAAGCATATGTACTGGAAGGTGGACCGCTGTGTCCTTGTCATCATGATGTTCGTCATGGCATGCCAGTTCGCTGACAAGCTCGCACTCTCGAGTTCGAGTGTCTACAATGTCAAGACTGATCTTGGTAAGTATCTCCCCAGCTTTTTTTTGCGCTTGCTCCATACTAACGTTTAGGCCTCACCACTTCGAAGTACAGTTGGTGCTCGAGTATTTTCTATGCCGGTTTCTTCGTTGGAAATATCATCGCCATCTACATAATCCCTAAGGTCCGCATGAAGCTTCTTATCTCCTCGGTGCTGTTTTTCTGGGGTGTCACGCTCTCTGCCTCCGCAGCTTGCAAGTCCTTTGCTGGCCTCATGGTGGCACGTACCATTCTTGGCATCCTAGAGAGTTTCATGTCTCCATCCTTCGTGTACATGACCTCCCAGTGGTGGCAGCAGGACATGCGTTCCAGCAGAACCTCCTACTGGTTCGCCGGAAACGACATCGGTGCCATTATCAGTTCGTTCATCGTCTACGGTCTGGGCCACATCGCCGAGCACCAGTGGAAGTGGATTTTCCTGACCCTTGGACTGATCTCTGTCGTCTTCTCTTCCGTTGTCTTCACCTTCTTGCCAAACTCGCCTGAAACGGCCAAGTTCCTGACGGAGAAAGAGAAGGAGTACTACAAGGAAGTCAACCCAACATCGAGAGTCGAGACCAAGTTCCACTCGGCCCAGATGTTCAATGTCTTCAAGGACCTTGGCTTTTGGCTCTGCTGCTGTATGATGGCAAGCAGTATTCTCCCTAACAGTGGTGTCATCAGTTACGGAATCATCATCATCAACAGTTTCGGCTTCAGCGCGCTCAACTCCACCTTGATCAACCTGGCCCTCTCCGTCGTGACCTGGTTCTGTATCACCTCCCTCGGCTGGGTCGCCTCCCACTACAAGAACATGCGTGTCAACATGATCTTCGTGGCGGTCATCTTCTCCATTGTCGGCGGTTCCATGATATACTCCAGTGACAAGAAGGGTGTCAAGCTTGCCGGCTATTTCCTCATCTCCTTCCAGCCAGCCATCACTCCTCTGCTTCTCGGTATGGTCTCCTCAAACTTCAAGGGAAACACGAGACGGTCGACGATCAATTCCGCTGTCTTCATTGTTTACTGTGCCTGCAACATTGGCGGTCCTCAGCTGTTCAAGAAGAAGGAGGCTCCAAAGTACAAGACTGCCTTCCTCTGCTGGATTGTTTGCTACGCTATTTCTGCCGTGCTCGGTGTCGCTTTGAGAGCATACTGGACATACAGAAACAAGCAGCTGGATGCGTACTCATCCAAGCTCTCTGCTGATGAGCTGAACAACATTAAGTCGAAGGAGCAGGCTGATGTTGACAACGAGGAAGTTGTGGAGTACAATGACCCAGAGTTCAGATACATCTATTAATCAAACTCGATTATTATTTAGCCTACATTGAGAGGAACCCCAGATAGCTTCTGTCGACAAGAGCGTCAATACCTGGTCCATCCCAAACCAGCCGAAGGTACGTCTGTAAACAAGCCAAGGACTTCAGCCTTGCAACTTCCAGGAACGATTTGATCCTCCACAGAATGTACTCTCTGTTCTTCTTCGTCACCGCTGCCGCTCCAGCGACAGCCAGCGGCCATGGACAGATCGAGCAAATCGGGCTGTGTAATGTCAACTGGTAGAGTGCATCAGTGAACTGGTCCACAGCCTGTGTGATCTCCGGGTCATCACCTTTGATGTCCGGAAATAGCAGCTTTTTGAGAAGAATAATGGTGGCCTTCGAAACCATCTCGCCCAAGTAGCAACTTTCTAGCAGCCGCCTCTGGACATTTTCGGGTTCTCGCATCTTGACCTTGAGGGGCAAGATGGGTCTCGTGTAATACTTGGCTGATGCGAGCAGTATCATGGCCTGGGCCCTTGTTGGCTCGTCGAATGGGTATTTCAAGCGAAGCCAGTTCGCCTTCGCGGCCATTTCAAAGGCTGAGATTGCGGCCCCCATCACTGGGTTGTTCATCCAGGGGACTGGACAGTCGTAGAGCGGTTGGTACAAGATCCCCTTGAACGTATCGTAAATTTCATATGGCGATATCACGCAATTGACAGAGTCCTGGTCGCAAATGTAGAGGTTAACCGAATAGTTGTAGAAAAAGCTCTCGAGCAGTGTTCTCTCATAGTATTCGATGCTAGAACTGTTGGCAAGTGGGAAGGACACCGTCACTTCAATGTCCTTAGAGTCACTCACTGACAGTTCATCTTCTTTTACCTCTGTATCCTCATCCACTGGACACTCTGGTGAATAGTTGATGGACGAAGGATCGTGCTCCACGAACAAATCCGGTTTCAGATTATTCAAAAGAGCATAGAACAGGCGGAGAATGTTTCCGTCGGAAGAACTCTCCACGAGTTTTCCCCACAAATTTCTGAGCATTTTGTTGTCGTCGCTTAGTTTGCGTGTTGGCGTATACTTCTCCTTCATCCACACCCGGAGGATGGCCAGGGCAAGCCCGAGGTGGGCTGTGTTGATGTTGATGTCGGTTCCGTAGCATTTTTCTCTTAGACAGTAGCAAAGCAGGGCAATGATGAGCCACGACTCGTTGCCCGATATAGACTCAGTTTCCACAAACTGGCACACTGTCTCCAACGAGTGTTCATACGTCCAATCGACCATGTCCTTCATATCGGTGCCTCTGTCAGAGAGAAACGATGCCCCGCATGCATAGAAGACACTTCTCAGAATCGGGTTGTATGTGCCAGGTGGGACGAACACACAGGCCGGTTGCAGGTACTTGTGAGTAATCTGCGGGCTGATCAGCACCATGAACCCCCTCAAAAAAGCGTCGTAACACTGTGTGTCGAATTCGGTCATGTAGTAGTCTGTCACAGTCGGAAGTAACGGAAGTCCTGACTCCTGGCTCAGTTCGCATAGATAAGAACGGAAAAGTTTGTCCTCGGCTTTTTCGACCTCTTTCGGGGACTTACAGGCAAGTACCAATTTGCGCTTGGGCGGATGGATTCGAATTTGGTTTGCTTCGACAAATTTGATGTTCCTCTTCTTCGACTTGACGAGTTTGAAGTCGCTATTGTGGGGAAGGGCCTCGTTGTCCTTGGGCCAGACACATTCGTATGACGATTTCGTGCAGTTATGGCATACGGGCTGACCCTCATCGCACTTGATCTTGCGCTTACGGCAACATAGGCATCCCCGTCTGCTTCTCTTGGAACTCATGCTGGAAGGATTGATGGATTGATTGTGTGTGAGGCTCATTAGGGGGGAGACTTTCGGTCTTATCTATTGAAAAAAAAAAAAAAAAAATAGGTCGTGCAAAGGCGCCAAACTCCGCGAGGAGGCCTCCCCGCCCCGTGCATGCAGTAGGCGGGCGCCGCAGTGCCGTACATTGTGTGCGGTGTGACGTTTCGCCGGTGGTTTCTAGATTCGTTGCAAATAGTCTCCCAGTAAGGAGGTCGATCCTAATCAGGATTTTTTAAGAGAAAAAAAGGCAAACCTACGATTGGACAGTAGTAGATTTCATCAAGAAATCGAGGGTGATAATGCAAAGATTGCAGAATTGGGATCATTTGCATACATTCCAGGTATCAGGTATTTAGTACTATATTGAGAGGAAACTTATATAGTTTCGGACAGATTAACACCCAGGGAAAAAAAAAATGGAACTTTAGGATTGGACGATAGAGTTAATAACCTTGGCGGCCTGGACGACCTCTTCATCAAACCACCGGCGGCCAGTGAGCTGTAGGTTAATTGGAGCACCAGCGAATTCTGCGGCATCATCGTACAGACCGTACTCGTACTTTTCAATGTCGGAGCGGGGTTCGTACGACTTGTCTGGAGCATCCAGGGACGGATCGCACTCTAGGCCAGTAGGGAACACGACATTGGGGAAGTCAAGGATATTCCACAGGTTCGTGTAGCCCCAGTAGTGAATTGTTTGAGGCTTGGCGGCAACAGAGACGTAAGTTGGAGTCAGGATAAAGTCGATTGAGTCTTTGTCCATGGCTTCCTGGTAGATTGTTCTGTTGACATCTCTAGTCAAACAGAGATCTTCGTACTCGGCGGTGGTGACGCCGTCTTTACCGCAACCAAAACTGAGGGCAACGTCCGTGAGTGGAGCCCACGGTTCGCCAGAGGCGGCCAGGGCGGCAATTTGGTCGGCAGCACCGGTTGCATTGTACATTGAGCCGCAGGCAGCAATGAGTTTCTCAACGTTGATAGGCTTCCATTCGATCACTTTGGCACCGGCGGCTTTCAGCTTCTCGCTGGCAACCTTCAGGCCACGTAGAATTGGCGGGGTTGGTTTGACTACTCCATCATCGTAGCCCACGGCGATGGTCAGCTTTGAGATGTCCGGAGCAGGCACTTTTCTCCATGGCATAGGAACCACCAGCGGATCTCTCTCCCATGGCTTGCCAGCAAGGGAAGCCTCCATAAAGAGGTTTATGTCATCAGCAGAGTGCGCCAGTGGTCCCAAAACGCAGCACACTGCCTCCTGAACACCAACACAGCATGATGCAACTCCAGCCATGGATAGACGCTTTTGAGTCGGTCTCAGTCCCCAGACACCGTTGAAGGCGGCAGGGCAGCGAATCGAGCCACCAATGTCACTACCCAGTCCAAAGACAGAGCCTTTCATGGCAGCAATAGCGCCTTCACCAGAGGAGGAGCCACCAGTGGTAAGTGCGGTATTTCTAGCATTTTTGGCCAGGCCAGTGATGTTGTTGTAAGAACACAGGTGCATCAGAGACTGAGGTTCGGTGGTACGAACGTAAAAGACAGCGCCTTGCTCAGACAAAATCTTGACAGTAAGACACCATTCGTCAGAGACATTGTCGACCCACTGGGAGTATCCGGAGTGTGTAACATGGCCCTTGTAGTTATAGTGCTCCTTCAAGGAGACTGGCAGACCGTGCAGCGGACCGACCGTTTTGCCCGTCTTCTTGAAGTACTCGTCGAGTTCCTTGGCTCTAGCCAGGCCTTCGGCGGGGAACAGCTCCATGGCACAGTTCGTCAGTTGGTGTGCTACAGTAGCTCTTTTAGCAAAAGCTTTGAATACCTCGACGGCAGTGTATTCTCCCTTGGCGATTTTGGCAGCAAGGTCGGTGCCGTTCGACTCGGTGATAGCGTACTCGGATTCCGTCAAGAATTTCTTGGGAATTCCTGTGACGTCAACGCCAAGCTTGGTGGGTATCAGCTCTTCAGGTAGCTTGTACTCATCCAAGATTCCGGCGGCAAGGTTGTCGCGGTACTTTTGGATCTTGGGCTTGAAGGCTGCGAAAACGGTCTCGTCCTCAGTGCTGGTGGGACATGCGCCAATGATTTGTGACATAGTTGGTTGTGAGGAGAGATATTATTTTGGGGAACTTCCGCTATTTAATCGTTCTGCCGCTATTTCCCAAATAGTTCATCGATCACGGCTATCTTGAATATGGGTTTTCGTAACCCGCTAGATAAGGCTATGGCACCTCTTGTTGAGTAGTCTTATCTACACAACCCCCACTTTACCTCGTTTCCTAACTTCCCGCGCTCCTCCGTTTCCTAATCTGGAAGTATTTCTCGGCCCCGTTCATGACCTAGCATTTGTCTCATACGCGGTAAACTCCCGACGGAATGGAGACCAAAGGATATGGGCAACGCATGGTTATGTATCCGCTATACTGGGTATTTGATATCGGAGCAAGGTCAGATGTCTGACTTTTCCGACCTCGAGATGTTCTTGTATGGAAACTAGTATAGAGAATAGCTTCTCAAGCGCAAAGCATTTTTCACCTTTTCCATAAATAAACCTCCGTGGATGTCCGTAATCCATGTGATGAAAGTCTAACCAAAATGGCTTCAGAAGTCAGAGAGGTCGCACTAATAACGAGATCGGAAGTGGAACCTCCTAGATATCGACGTTGATTACACATTACCAACTCCTGCCACCCAATTCGCAACCCCAATGGTGGATATTATTGACGACTCCGCCGAAGCCGTCGTCGGAGATGTGATCAGGCAAGACTACAGGAGTAGAATGGTTCTTTATAAGTTTTATTTACACTGAGTTATGGCTTCTTGTACTGAGAGTCAGCCTAGAACATAAACTTCCTCACTTTTTACCTAATTTGCATGTTAATATCCCTTTCCCTTGATATCTCTTTTCCTTGATTCCTACACCGGTCGCATTAGCGGCACTGACCTCCTCTTTTTCCAACTGCCAGATTAGCGCTAAACCCCAAATAGTTTAAATGTTACGGCTCTGTCGTAATAGATCTCGTATCAAGGAGAGATAAGGTTATCTTGCAGCATCTTATGGTTAGTTGGCCTCGGGTGGATGTCGAGTCAGGAAAAAAAAAAAAAAATAAGCGCCAGTAGGTTCGTTAGGCGCGCGCCCGTCTTATCAGTCCGCCGTTTCCCAATCGGGAACTGATTCTCGGCGCCCGCTGCATATATAAGAATATCCACTTTCTCTGTGTGGGGACTGTACCATCAATCCAGTGCCACAAAATGAGCGAAACCAAGTATGAGGTCACTCCGGCCAACACTTCCTCTACTGCTATTGACTATAATGCAATCCCAGGCACCTCGCATCTCGTTGATTCTGAGCTGAACCACTCCGATGAGCATGAGACCGAAAAAGGTGTCATTCTCATCCCTACACCTTCCGACGACCCTAACGACCCTCTCAACTGGTCCCCGAAGCGTAAGGCTGTGCAGATGTTTTGCATTGTTCTTTACTGCTTTGGTGGATCCATTCCAGGTTGTGTGATCTACAGTATCATCACCGACATTGCTGCTGACCCTACTGCACATATCACTGCTTCGCAGTTGAACGCCGGTACTGGTTACTCTTTCCTCTTCCTGGGACTCGGTGGTCTCATCTTCCTTCCACTTGCTCAGGCATTTGGAAAGAGACCAATCTACATCTTTTCTATTTTCGCCACTCTTGCCATCGATATTATGCAGCCGTTCACTACGGGCGAGGGTTACTGGTACGGCTCGAAGATTCTCCACGGCCTGTTCTACTCAGTCATCGAGTCTCTTCCTCCTATCACTGTCTCCGACATGTACTTCGAACACGAAAGAGCCACTGCTATGGGTATCTATGGTGTCGCTCTGTACAGTTCGAACTACGCTGCGCCAATGCTTGCTGGATTTGTTGACGACGCTTTGGGATGGCGTTGGGTCATTTGGCTTTCTCTGATCTTCGGTCTTGTCTGTGCCATTGGTATGTTTTTCCTCGTTGAAGAGACCAACTATGACCGCAAGCTTAGAGTGAGACGCCAAGGTGGCACTCTCACAGCAATCACCTCCAACGGTGAGGAGAAGAATCCTGCTGTAGTGACAAGCAACGCTGATGGTGAGATGGAGACTGCTGACAACCTGGCCAACCAGACTTCTATCATTGAGACTGACGACGAGAACTTCACTTACCCTCCTAGAAAGAGTTATACGGAGCGTCTTTCCTTCAGACACGGTGCTCAGAAGAAGCAGTTCTGGAAAGACTTCTTCATCATGCCATGGAAGATGGTCCAGTTCCCAATTGTTCTCTATTCTGGCTTCCTCTACGGTGTCTCGCTCTTCTTCTACTCGATCCTGAACACCACCGAGTCTCTTATCCTGAGTGCCCCACCATACAACTTCTCTGCCTCTATCTGTGGTCTCTGCTACCTCTCCGCTGTGATTTTCGTCTTCCTCGTCTACCCTATTGCTGGCTGGTCCACTGACTACATTAAGATTAAGATCGCTAGGAAGCATGGTGGTATTTCTCAGGCCGAGGACAGACTTTGGATCCTTGTTATCTACATGATTTTGGGTCCTGCTGCCCTTATTCTTTGGGGTGTTGGCGCTGCCCACGGTATAAACTGGTTCGGTGTTATCGTTGGCCTCGGACTGATGGCTGGTCTCTGCATCATTGGTTGCGTCTCCTCTCTCAGTTACGTCCTCGACTGTTACCCTCAGATGAACGTTCCTGCTATTGCCGTTTGCATTGTCATCCGTAACTGCATGAACTTTGGCCTTGACTATGGTATCACACCATTCCTCGATGCGTGTGGTGTCCAGAACACTTTCATCGCCTGCGCTTTCATCTGCATGGGATGCATCGGCACTTTCCTCATTATGGAGAAGACCGGTCTTTATTGGAGAAAGAAAGGCAGAAAGGCTTACTGGTCTATGGTGGATTACTACCGTACGAAGGGTGTTATTAGTTAGTTAGTCGTGCTTTAGTTTTGAATCTGAAAAAAGATTTATTAATCTCCGTGTTCGTGGCTTACCCCGCGCGCCGAACGGTTATCTCCTCGGAATATATCAAATGAGGGGATTTTTCCGAGCCTCGAGAAAACCGGCAGTGTGGACATTGTCTTTAACAACAATGTTACGTAATTTTGCCTTCAGCCTTACTCTGCAAGTATTAGGCGAACATAGTGACTATGGCAATCTACGATAGCATTACTCAATCTTTCTCAATCTATTTCGAAGTATCTAGAACGTAACGTCCCAGGATCTTACCTTCAGCCATCAATTTAAACACCTCAGGAAGATCCTTGAGGCCGGCAAGCTTGTATGGCGAGTGAACAAGACCCCTATCGAAGAAGTCGAGGGCTTCAGAGGTGTCCAGTCTGTTACCGACGGAAGATCCCTTGATCTGGATAGAT
Source organism: Xiuguozyma silvatica (assembly GCA_018344475.1). Lineage (NCBI taxonomy): Eukaryota > Fungi > Ascomycota > Pichiomycetes > Pichiales > Pichiaceae > Xiuguozyma > Xiuguozyma silvatica. Next base: position 33,609 of record JADIOY010000028.1, on the reverse strand, counting down.
TTGCAGACCACATCAAACACAGACGTTCTACATATGGCTCCCGCCGGGAGGCCGACGAAGATGACCTTACCAAGGGTTCTGATGTACTCTGTGGACAGTTCAATGGCCTTCTCGGACACAGAGACGTTGATTACTCCGTGCGGGCCACCATTGGTAGCTTTCTGGACTGCATTGACGATGTCATTCTCCTTCATGAAGTCGATGTAGACTTCAGCGCCGAGCTCTTTGATGAGTTCACCCTTGTCGACGCCACCATCAATTCCCAGGACACGAAGCCCCATGGCCTTTGCGTACTGGACGGCGAGAGAGCCGAGCCCACCACCTGCACCAGAGACGGCCACCCACTGTCCAGGTGTTAGTTCAGCTGTCTTGAGGGCCTTGTACACAGTCACACCAGCGCAGAGGATTGGGGAAACGGCGGCGAGATCGGCACCTGGAGAGATGTGAGCAGCCTGAATGGCGTCTGCAGTAGCGTACTGCTGGAACGTGCCATCGTGCGAGTAGCCAGACACGTCGGCATCTGGACAGTTTATTTCTGCCCCTTGCATACAATACTCGCAGCCTAAGCAGGATCCATTAAGCCACTTGATTCCTGCGTAGTCACCGATCGTGAAGTTCTTCACCTCGGAGCCAAGGCCGACGACGACACCGGCACCTTCGTGGCCGCCGACAAGAGGCAGCTTTGTGGGTGTAGGCCAGTCCCCTTTCCAGGCATGGAGGTCACTGTGGCAGACACCTGTGTACAGAACGTGGACTAAGATCTCCGTTGGCTTTGGTGTTGGAACAGGGATCTCCTTGTAAATGATTGGGCCTCCGTGGGTATCGAAGACACAGCCGTATTGGGTCTCGGGCACAGCGAATTCATCAGCAGAAGCGGGCATTGATGCTTAATTATGTCACAGATACGCGAGGAATGAAGAGAAATGAAGATTGTAGAGGAAGTGAGAACGTGATATGTTGATCGAGAGATGCCGGCCCTTTTATGCAGTAGCTTTTTAACACGGCATAATCCCGGATTGGGTTATCTAGGGTGCTAACCGAGAGCTATAGGCCCAAAAAGGAAGTTTCACTCGGAAAAAAAAGCTTAGGAGGCCGCTGGATAGATAAGTTCAACCCAAGGCAGGATAGGAAAGGAAGCGGATACAGTAGCCATCGGGGACTATTATGGGGATCTATTAGAATCTTAGACTTCTTCAAGACAAAGCTTCCGTCATATTGTCTCGTGTCCTCTAAATTCAGCCATACTATGGAATTAAGCAGCTGTGGACGATATGCCAAGAAATGATGTAAATGATGTTTGCACCCGGCTCTTGGCATTGCACATATTCTAACGAATGCTAGTTTGATTCGGTGTATTGAACCTGAGATATATCATTTTGGAGGGCTCGGGCTTAGAATCGCGGTTGTGGGAACGATCCTGTCAGAATAGAGTAATAGATGGTGTAAAGGGAGTGGATAAATAATCTAGTAGAAATACTTTGGAGGAACTTCGCTGCGGTTGATGGTCATGGCACTCTTTTCTCTCTTCAAGTACTTTCCAATCTGAGCACCCTTGAGTCCACCGTGGTCCCGGTCCCACATGATGTTACCGCGGAGGATCGAGTACCTTGGCCAATTGGTGAACCTCATGCCTTCGAAGGCCGTGTGGTCCATCGCGTGGTGAAGCATATCGTTAGTCAGCTTGAACGGCTTCATCTTCCCCTTCGGGTACCAGATCGTCAGGTCGGCATCCAGGCCAACATCGATACTACCTTTTGTCTTTGAAAGTCCGTACAGGCGAGCCGGGTTGGTACAAGAGATCTCGACGAACCGCTGTGGCGAGATGCGGCCCGTCTCGACTCCGTAACAGAAGAGCAGCGGCATCCGCGTCTCGACACCGGAGAGGCCGTTAGGAACGTCGACAAAGTTCTGTGTTCCGTCTGGCTTCAGTCCCTTCTTCTTTCCGCACACGTTGTTCTCGTACAATGTTGGCGCATGGTCGGAGGAGAAGACTGTGACGGTGCCGTTCTCGATGGCGTCCCAGATAGCGTCGAGCTCCTTCTTGTCCTCGCGCAGCGGTGGCGAGCAGATGTACTTGGCACCTTGGAATGAGTCCTTGTCGTCGACGTCGATCTCGTAGTCGTCGTGGATCGTGTGCGAGCAGGTCTGGTCTCTCAGGTAGTCCTGCGTCAGGAAGAGGTACTGTGGGCAGGTCTCGGAGTAGATCGGGTAGTTCTTGGTCTGTGCAGAGCGGACGTGGGACATGGCAGCACCGGTGGACATGTGGACGATCAGCAGGCACTGGTCGACCAGGTTAGCTAGCGATATGGCACGGTACGATGCCTCGTCTTCTGCGATGTAAGGACGTGAGGCGGCATGGTAAAATGGGGCCGTGTTGCCCTCCTTCTGAAACTTTTCGATGAGAAAGTCGATCACCTCAGTGTTCTCCGCATGGATCATGGTAGTCACACCAAGCTTTCTGGCCGTCGTGAGCACATCCAGGATCTGCCTGTCATTGATCTTCCACAACTTGTAAGTCATGTACATCTTCACCGAGGTAATGCCGTACTCCTTGACAAGCTTGGGCCACTGCTCCTTGAGGAAGGCCTCGTGAGGGTCCGTAATGATCAGGTGCATTCCAACGTCAGTGTAGACCTCATCTTTGGCCAGTGACATGTACTTGTCGACCTCCGGAATGACGTCTTTGACGTTCCGGTCTTGGCACGCAAAACAGATGACGGTCGTGGTACCACCGCAAATGGACGACCTAGTGGCAGAGTCGAACCTGTCGTCTGCCAGATCGTATGGCTGGTTGATGTGAACGTGTGCGTCGATTCCTCCGGGAGTGATGATTCCTCCTTCAGCATCAATCATCTCCTTGCCTTCAAGAGGCTCTGTGGAGATGCATGCGATCTTCTCGTTCTTGATGCCAATGTAAATTGGCGGCTCAATGATGGTCGCGGCATTGACTATTATGCCGTTGAAGACAACGAGATCATAGGCCATGGTGATGTTTTAGACGATTTGTGAGGGTCCTGAAGGGACCCCTCTGGGAGGTTCGGCCGATATATATATATAGAAGGATCGGCCGTGCACTACCCCGAGACCGATCAACGACCCGCGATCGATTATGTCATCCATGATTCCCCACGGCGTAACTTTCCCGATAAGGCAATTTACGGCCAACTCAGGATCTCGGCGTACGGCCTAGCCGAGCGACGTCCAAATCGGGAATCTCTAAAAGACTGGCATGCCTGCTATATAAGCGTTCCCAAAGGCCCGGAGTTATTTCCACTACTTTTTGTCAACCACAACATTTGAATTAACTATGACTCTTCTCTCTGGTGCTCTCACTATCAACGACGGCGAGCTCGTCGACACGATCCACTCTACTGCGGAGATGTTCGGTGCCAAGAACCGGTGGGGACCCAACCCTACCGAGACCGGTGTGCGCAGACTCGCCCTGTCAGACCTTGATAAGGGTGTCAAGGACTGGTTCATTGCCGAGACCAAGAAGTTGGGCTGCAAGATCGTCGTGGATAACTGCGGTAACGTTTTTGCGACTTATGCTGGCAAGAACAATGAGGCTGCTCCTACTGGTATGGGCTCGCATCTCGACACCCAGCCTACCGGAGGAAGATACGATGGTATCCTTGGCGTTCTGTCGGGACTTCAGGTTCTGAGAACCATGAAGGCCAACAACTACACTCCAAACTTCCCTGTCACCGTCGTCGTCTGGTGCAACGAAGAAGGTGCCCGGTTCCCAATGTGCTGCATGTCCTCTTCTGTGTGGGCCGGCATTGCCACTAAGGAGAAGATCTACGAGCTCAAGGACGTCTATGACAACAAGACCACCGTCTTGGATGAGCTCGAGCGCATCGGCTACAAGGGCCCCGTTGAGTGCTCGAAGGATGTTAACCCACTTCACTGTCACTTCGAGATCCACATCGAGCAGGGACCTATCCTGGAGAGCATCGGCAAAACGATCGGTGTTCTGAGCGGTGTTCAAGCCTTCACCTGGATGACCGTTACCTTCAAGGGTAAGGCCAGACACACTGCATCCACCCCAATGGATGCAAGAATGGATGCGCTGCTCGCTGCCGCCCAAGTCATCACCGAGGTCAACAAGATCGGTAAGAAGTATCACGGAGTGGGTTCCGTTGCCAAGATCTACAACGAGCCTGGCGTGGTCAATGTGATTAGTGATCTTGCCAGTATTGTCGTGGATATCCGTCACCCATCTGATGAAACATTGGCCAAGATGGCTGCCGAAGTGAGAGAGGTTGCACAGAAGGCCGCCAAGAATGAAATTGGAAGCGGCGTCCCACTTGAACTCGAGATCGACGACCCTTACCCAACTCCTGCCACACATTTCGCCACCCCAATGGTGGATATTATTGACGCCTCCGCCAAGGCCATCGTCGGAGAGAAGAACACTCACCACATGGTCTCCGGTCCCGGCCACGACTCCTGCTCTACGAGTAACGGAGGCATCCCTACTGCTATGATTTTCGTCCCTTCTAGGGACGGTATCTCTCACAACCCAGAGGAGTACACCGATCCCGAGCAGATCGAGAATGGCTTCCGCGTGCTCCTGGAGTCTGTTCTCAGATATGATCAGGCAAGACTGCAAGAGTAGCCGAATTCTTTACCCTTACACTTAATATGGCTTTTATTCTCTAATTTACTTAAAATGTGTAGGAATGGCTCAAAAATGTTCACCAAGCCAACCTCGCAAGCGAAGAAAAAAAAGTTCATTGACGACACTCCCATAGCGTTAAGGGATCTTGGACGAGGAGAAAACCAGGTTAAAACTTACAGGCAAAAGCCATGGAGGACAACGCGAAGCAGTCATGATACAGCCACGAAGTGCCATATCTGCTCTGTAAATCATTTAATGGTTTGCCTGGTCCTATCCTGCCATATACTATCCTATCCTACCCTGTTCTACGATGTTCTGTCCGCACACACCTGATCGTTTCCTGCCTTTCCGACGTCCTCCGTCTGCTCCAAACTCTGCGCACTCAAAAAACGGGGAGCCCTTTCGTTTCTTTTTTTTCTTATCTTAGAGCTCCATCGGTCTGATGCTGCTGCAGTTCGCCGATCTTTGGGATCGGTTAGGGCTCTGTTTTTTTTTTTCAGCCTCGGTATTTGGCACAGTGAAAAAAGTCTCTCGAACTCTATATAAACGCCGTGGTTTTACCTACATTGGTAATACCCTACATCGGATCCACATAAGTGACCGTCATGGCTAGCAAAGAAAACTTCGAAGTTTACCAGGAGGAGGTCTCTGACCACTCCCACGACAAGGACGTCTCCGCCGCTGTGTCCAGCCCTTACGAGAATGACGGTGTTTCCGTCACCAGAACCCGCACCCAACAGGTGGTTGGTGCTACCAAGAGTTTCTTCGATCGTATTCAAATCGCAGGCACTCAGGGCTATTCTACCAAGACCCTTTTCCTCTTGAACTATGACCTTGCCCCCGTTCCTGAAGAGAGAAGAACCTGGCGCTGGTGGAACTTTGTCAACTTCTGGATTGCTGATGCTTTCAATATCAACAGTTGGGAGATTGCTGCCACTGGTGTTGAGGCCGGACTCGCTTGGTGGCAAGCCTGGATTACGGTTTGGCTTGGATACACCTTTGTGACTCTTTTCATTGGACTGACCTCTCGTGTCGGTACTTACTACCACATCAGTTTCCCTGTCTCCTGCCGTGCTTCCTTCGGTATCTGGGGATCCCTGTGGCCTATTATTAACCGAGTTGTGATGGCATGCGTCTGGTACGGTGTCCAGTCCTCGCTCGGCGGTAACTGTGTGGAGGTGATGCTGAAGGCTATATTCGGAAATGACCTTGACACCCGTATTCATAACACGATTCCCGCCAAGCAGAACATCACCTCCTTTGGTATGTTGAGTTTCTTCTTGTTCTGGCTGGCCCAGCTTCCGTTCATCTACCTCCATCCAGAGACTGTCCGCCACTTCTTCACCGTCAAGGCCATCATCTGTCCTATTGCCGGATTTGGATTCATGATCTGGGCTCTGGTCAAGGCTCACGGAGGTGGCCCCGTTGTCAAGCAGCCTGCTACCATCAGTGGATCTACCTTTGGTTGGGCCTTTGTCGTCTCCACTATGAATGCCCTTTCCAACTACGCCACGCTTATTGTCAACGCCCCCGACTTTTCGCGTATGGCCAAGACTCCAAAATCTCCATTTTGGTCGCAGCTTCTGACGATTCCAATTGCCTTTGGCATCACCTGTCTGATTGGCGTCCTGGTCTCGTCAGCTTCGAACGTGCTCTTCGGAGAGGTCTACTGGAACCCTGTGGCATGCTTGTCTGAGTTCCTCGTCGACGGCAACTCTGGTACCCGTGCAGGTGCATTCTTTGTCGCCTTAGGTTTCGCCGTTGCTCAGATTGGTACCAACATCTCTGCCAACTCTCTCAGTGCTGGTTGTGACGCTACGGCCCTCCTTCCAAGATACATGAACATCAGAAGAGGTGGCTTCCTCTGCAGTATTATTGGCTTTGCCATTTGTCCTTGGCAGCTGATGTCTTCCTCATCTATGTTTACCACCTATCTGTCGGCTTATGCTGTGTTCCTGTCTTCGATCGCCGGTGTCATTGTTTGTCAGTACTTTGTTGTCGGCAAGGGTTACATCAACCTCAAGCACCTTTACATTGCCGACGATACCTCTGACTATTATTACTGGAAGGGCATCAACTGGCGTGCATACGTTGCCTACATCTGCGGCATTCTTCCAAATATTGTTGGTTTCGTTGGTGCTACCAAGACGCACGTCGTTCCAGACGGTGCAACGAAGGTCTACGATCTCTCTTACTTCTGTGGTTTCTTTGCTGCCTTCCTCGTTTACATCGTTCTCAACCTGCTCTCCCCTCCAAGAAGCATGCCTGTTCCGATCAAGCAGAAGGCTTGGATGGAGGAGTGGCAGGAGGTTGAGGACTTTGATAACTTCCTCGCTGAGAAAAGAGGAGACATTGAGCCAATTAAGTCGAGTCCCGATGACGATTTCAAGATTTAATGTCGTTAGTCAGTTAGTTAGTTTTGATATTTACACTCGAGCTTCGAAAGCCCTCTTTTGTACTGCCGATCCAGAATGTCCAATGCCAATGCCAGGTCTTTAAATGTAGACACATTGCACCTGAGCCAGAATCGGTAGTTGTCCAGCATATCTCTCACCGTCGATCTTTTCACATCTGGTGACACCGAATAAATCAAAAGGAAGAAACTTGAGATCATCGCAAAGTTCAACCTCGACCAGGAGTACCAAAAGTACTGGAAATGGATAATCCGTATCTCCTGGGTCAATGCCAGACACATCTGCAGGCAGTCTATAGACCACTCTATGACTTTGTTATAGTGGATCGATTTGCGCAGGTGATGGATCATGAACCTGAGAATCAATATTTTCGCTGTTTGGACAGCGAACTGGACAGACCCGTTGGCCCACGCGACCTGGGATTTGGTCTGCGAAGATATCCGAAGGCTTCTTGGGCAGTCGTGTTCGATCTTGTTCAGTTTTTTCAAGTATCCAACGCCAAATTGGAACAGTGTATCTGCAGACATGGCAATCGTCTCGGAGTGGAGGTAGTCCTCGCATATCTCTGAGACAAGCAACGTTAGCTCCGTCGTGAAGCAGAATGAAAAGACAGACAGGTTGAAGTTCTCTGCATCTTTCTCGTTCATACTGAAGGACTCAAAATCGCTCTGCGTTAGTTTGCTGACATGCCAGTGCTTTCTCGATATGTGGAAGGTGTGTCCATAGCAGGCCGCGAACCACGTTTCTTGGACAACGTAGGTCCACCAGATCCGTCTCCTGAACTGTTTTTCCCAGGTGGGGTTCTCCCACTCTAGGCACTCGTTGTTGTAGCCCAGCTCTTCGACAAGGGAGGATGCCATACCAAGAAGTGCCCAGGTAAACGGTGAGTCTGGCTTTTTGGGGTCCTCTGGCCTTTTCTGCGATAGAAGGATGCATGCCTGTAGAGAGGAATAATTTGGCAAGTCAAGCTCCTGCATGATCGAGGATTTTGCCACATTTGCAAGTGCAGACTCTGACGGCTTAGTGTACTGTTGGAGGACTGGATCGACATTCCACCAGTCGAGGCCCAGAGCAAGAATAGTAGCCACCAGTCCATTGTGGAACTCGAGCATGTTCTGGTTGGTGCCGAAATAGAAGAGTCCACGGGAAAACAGAGGAAGGAAGGGGTTTATATGGCGAAAATAGATGAGAAGCAGGCGTGGGCCGAAATCTCCAATGAGAGAGCGGATCCGCTCTTTGGCTTTGACATCCTGTGCAGAAGGGCCAGGGTCTTTCCTAACCAGGAGGACTGGAGGGGTACCTCCGGGCCAAGTAGCTTCGCCAATCGGTCTTGTATAGACTTCCTCCGCTGTCTCGGCTGGCTCTGTGCCATCGTCTGCTGCACTAATCAGTCGAGGATCCATGTAGCTGGTTTCTTCCAAGTACTGGACCTTGATGGACTCGTCGGCATCGACGGATCCCTTAATGAAGCGCTTGATTTGCTCCAACGAGCACACCTGGAAGCGGTTGATTCCCTGTGTCTGCAGGTGGAACGATGGGAGGAGACGGATATCCTTTGCATTGGCATCTGGAGGAACTCTGGAGGTGGGCACCGCAGTGGATATCTTTGGGGGACTCTTTTGAAGATCTGGGTCCAACGACTCCCCGAGGTCCTTGAACATCAGGTTCCACATGTCGATAGTATGGGGAAGGTCGAACTCGTAGGATGGGCCGGCAGAGAGAGGTACAGAGTCTTTAAATCCCAGCTCCATGCTAGGCTCCTGTGCCATTGGGGCCGGGGTCTGTTCCATTGGAGCCGGGGTCGGTGTCATTGATGCAGGGACTGGCGTCGCTGCGTTCTGTACCGACGACCTAGCAGATGACGAACTTTCCTCAGCAGGTTCCAAGGATGACCCAGAGTCCACGATGCATTCGGTCTCTGTTGTTTGTGTCTCACCTGACTCTGTTTCAGCTGCTTTATGTGGAGCGTCCCCACCCCCATCTTCATTCCCGTCTCCGTCTCCAGGCAGATCTGCTCGAGGCAGGCCTTCCCCAGGGTTCTCCGGTGCACTCGTTGAAACGTTGTTACTCACCGGCTGAATACGGAACCTGCCAAAGCCCCCCTTGTTTCTGGCCTTGATGGGCCCCTCTGTGAACGTACACTCTAGACCACGCTTTGCGCACGTCAGGCAGGGAAGTTTGTCATTGATGATGCAGCAGCTCTTCCTCCTCCTGCAGAAGTCGCAGGGCCTCTGTTTTCGGGACCTGTACTTTCTGCCCCCGTTACTAGCGCCACTGCTAGTCTCCGGGTTCTTGCAACTGCTACTATCACTAGCAATGCTACTGGTAACCATCTATAAAGCGGTTTGTGTGAACCTTTTCGGCAAAGATCGACTCTAGTAGGCCGAGGCTGAATCTGAGGCTGCGGACGCGGCTCGGAAAAAAAATCGAGCCAGAGTTAAAACGGGCAGGTCAGTTCAGGAGCACTTATCAGTGAGCACCGAGTGATTGGATAGCTGAACTATGATTGGATCTCACGAACCCGCTATTAGAATCGCAATGCCTACAAATAGGGCATCCACGTTCCCTTTGAAATCAGGCCACTTTGTTGTTAGGCTGCTTGCCGTCGGACTGCCACGGCCATTTTTAGCGCCGAGAGATAGGCAAAGCAAGTGGATATTTTGGGGAACAAAGAAAATGCGGGCGGATAAACTGCGGAACTGCACTGCAAAGCTGGGGCACTTTGGAGCCTTCGAAAACCGGCAGGACTGGCAATTGAGGATCGGACGACGACGGCAATACGATATCAAAACTGATAAGCGAACTCCATGTTGTCCTGATGTTGCAACACCAGTGTGGTACCAACGTCGTGTAGATACGCTACCTTTGGTAGCAGTGTGGCATCATCACGGCGCTCACGGAGCTGCACCCCCTGCACGCCCGCTAATCAGTTACTCTAAACTCCCTCTGGCGCCGGCACCGGCACCGGCGGTCCCCGACCGCGCTCTCCGCATAATAAGGTGCATGCAAACAAAAAAAAACGCAGGCTGTGCAGCTCGTCAGCCCCTCTGACATTCTGCCTCGGGCTGATTGGCTTGCGATGTTTTTGTTCCCCGGCTTCGAGATCTCCACAGTGAAAAAAAAAAAAAAAATAGCTGACGAGTCGAATTTTTCAGTCATCTGCATAGCCATGTTCTCCAGACGCTCAGTTAGACTATTTTCGACGTCGAGGGTGGCCCTGAGAGGCCAGAATGTGATCGAAAAGATCGTTCAGAAGTATGCCACGGGAATTCCTGAGTCCAAGAAGGTGCACTCTGGCGACTATGTTACGATCCAGCCCGCTTACGTTATGACCCACGACAACACTTGGCCTGTCGCACTCAAGTTCAAGGGTCTTGGCGCCAAGCACGTCAAGAACAACCGCCAGATCGTGAACACGCTTGACCACGATGTGCAAAACAAGTCCGAGAAGAACCTCACCAAGTACCGCAACATCGAGAACTTTGCCCACGAGCAGGGAATTGACTTCTATCCGGCCGGCCGTGGTATTGGACATCAGATCATGATCGAGCAGGGATATGCCTTCCCTGGCACGCTGACGGTCGCCTCCGACTCGCACTCGAACACCTACGGCGGTATTGGTGCCCTTGGTACCCCTGTCGTTAGAACGGATGCTGCTGCCATCTGGGCCACGGGCCAGACCTGGTGGCAGATCCCACCCGTCGCCAAGGTGGAGCTCAAGGGTAAGCTTCCTGAGGGAACCTCCGGCAAGGACGTAATCGTGGCACTCTGTGGCCTCTTCAACAACGATGAGGTGCTCAACCACGCTATCGAGTTCTCTGGTGCCCTGGACCAGCTCACCGTCGACTATAGACTCACCATCGCCAACATGACCACCGAGTGGGGTGCGCTCGCCGGCGTCTTCCCTATCGACGACACGACGGTGAACTTCTACAGAAACAGGCTTCTCCGTCTCGGTGCCAACCACCCTAGAATCACGCCTGAGCGTGTCGACGAGCTCGCCAAGAACCCGATCAAGCCAGATGCCGATGCCTTCTACGACAAGCACCTGACGATCGACCTCTCGACGCTCGAGCCGTGCGTCTCCGGCCCTAACTCCGTCAAGATCGGCTCTCCGATTTCGAAGCTGTCCGCTGACGACATTAAGGTCAACCGTGCCTACCTTGTCTCGTGCACAAACTCGCGTCTGAGCGACATTAAATCCGCTGCCGAGATCGTCAAGGGTCACAAGATCGCCCCTGGCGTCAAGTTCTACATCGCTGCTGCCTCGACCGAGGTCCAGCAGGACGCTGAGGCTGCTGGTGCCTGGCAGGCCCTGCTCGACTCTGGTGCTACGCCGCTGCCAGCCGGCTGCGGTCCATGTATTGGTCTCGGTACCGGTCTCTTGGAGCCTGGCGAGGTTGGTATCTCGGCCACGAACAGAAACTTCAAGGGCAGAATGGGTGCCCCTGATGCCCTTGCATACCTGGCATCTCCAGCTGTCGTTGCCGCCTCTGCTGTTGTCGGAAAGATCGCTGCCCCAGAGGAGGTCCTCGGAAAGCCATGCCCACCGGCCAGCGTTGTCAAGACCACGATAGAGTCCTTCGAGGCCCCTGACGAGACCGCTGACGAGTCTGCCGACGCTGCCGCTGCCGACGATGCCGACTCTGTGCTCCCGGGCTTCCCTAAGAAGATTGAAGGTGAGATTGTGCTCTGCGACGCCGACAACATCAACACCGACGGTATCTACCCAGGTAAGTACACCTACCAGGACGACGTGCCGCGCGAGAAGATGGCCGAGGTCTGCATGGAGAACTACGACCCTAAGTTTGGTGAGCTCACCAAGGCTGGCGACATCATCGTCGCTGGCTTCAACTTTGGTACGGGCTCGTCCCGCGAGCAGGCTGCCACCGCTATCCTGGCCAGAGACATGCCAATGGTTGTCGCCGGCTCGTTCTCGAACACCTTCTCTAGAAACGCCATCAACAACGCCCTGCTGACGCTGGTGATGCCAAAGCTGATCACCGCTCTCAGGGAGCGCTTCGGTGGTGCCGACAAGGTGCCTACTAGAAGAACCGGCTGGACACTTTCGTGGGACGTCCCTACCTCGACGGTGACCGTCAAGGATGAGACTGGAGCCCAGGTTCTCAAACAGAAGGTCGGTGAGGTCGGCCCTAACCTTCAGGACATTATCATTAAGGGCGGTCTTGAAGGATGGGTCAAGGAAGAGATCAAGCAGCAGGAGGCTTAGAGTCGACCAACCAAAAGAGTTGTTGCACCTTACTATATAGGCTTATATTTAATTTTATTCCCTTTCTAATAGTTTACACAGAGATGAAGTGGTATGTAACGGCGGTTACAGCTCCTTGACGATCTCGTCAAAGCCCTCCTTGTACGACTCGCTGTCCTTCGAAGCACCCTTGCTCTTGTTCTTTCCTCCGCCAGGCACGATCATGACGCACGAGGTCGGTCTCTTGGTGGCTCCGGCCGAGCCGAGGTCCTGCTTCGATGGGACAAACACGTACGGCACGCCGTTGTCCTCGCACAGCACCGGGATGTGGCTGATGACGTCCAGAGGCCAGATATCGCCGGCCAGGATGACGAGTCCCTTGTCACCCTTGCGGAGGGCCTTAACGACCTCCTTGACGCCTCTCTTGACGTGCTTGGCCTTAGACGCCTTCTTGACAGTCTTAAGAATCTTCTTGTTCTGCTTCTTTGTGGCCAGAGGCTTGGCAAACGGCACAGCGGCCGAAAGCCGGGCCTCGTAGTTGTCTTCCTCCTCTTTACCCATGGTTTTGGTTATGGCTAAGAAAAAAAATTCCTCTGAAATTTTTTCAAATAATTTTTTGAGAGTGCAGCGATTTTTCATCGTGGGGAAGAAGCTCAGCGCGCTGGCTAGCTAGCTGTGGAGCTTGCCAATTGACCTACTACAGCACCCACCTGTCATCAAGTTTTATTTATATACACGTTGGGCTCATTCTGGAACCTCCAGACCAACCCGGTTGGCCGTCTTCTGCACCTTGTCGGTCTGCAGCATGCTAATGCCCGGGTTGTATCTCTCGAGCAGCTCCTCGTAGACTCTCTGGGAGCGGAGGAACGTGGTGATGTCGACGGCGTGGTTGGCATCGATCTTACCGAGCGAGTCCGAGTCCAGATATGCCAGCATCGAGGTGTCTGGCGTCGGCACCGTCTGGGTGAACTTGGCCTTGATGGCGGCCACCAGCTGCTTGTCGGCCTCAGGAGTAAGCACTTTTCCGGCCTTCTTCATCTGCATCCGTCTGTAGATAATCATCGCTTTCTCCTTCTTGTCGACCTCCTTGGACCGTCTGCGCACACTGGCTGCGGAAAACTCTTGCAGCTGCTTCACGAGCTGCTGGTAGGTGGCCTTTCCGGACATTTGTCTAGCTTCTGGAAGTGATCTGTCAGAGGTTGAAAAATCCCGAGGCCCTGAAAAACTTCCATAGTTAGCTGGCTAAGTTAGTTGTGAGGCCCACACAGTAAAATCTTAGTAAATCTCTCTTCACTATGGAGGACTGCGTTAGACGGGTTGAGGCGGCCCCGGACAACATTGCCGCGTGGGATGACCTCATAAATAAGAGCAAAGGTGCCCGCGTTGTCTACGAAAACCTGCTGCAGCGGTTCCCGCTCTGCGAGCAGTACTGGGTCAATTACGCCCAGACACTAACTAATGCCGATGACGCCATTGAGGTGTACAAGCTGGCACTCCAGATGCTGCCGCGGTCGCTTGTCGTATGGGATGGGTACCTAGAGTTCTGTATCGCCAATTTTCCATTCCAGGAGAAGGTCCTGGCGGCGTTCGAGGCCGCTCGCAAGAGCGTGGGCCACCATTTCTACGCCCATATCATTTATGACAGATACCTCGGGTACCTCAAGGATACGGGGATGACGGAGCTGTACTATGCGCTGCTGAGGCGGATCATCGAGATCCCCATCTATCACTACAACAAGTACTTCCAGGAGTGGATCAAGCTGCTCCAGAAGGCCGACATCACCACCATCAAGTACTTTATCTCTGCTGAGGAGCTGAGATCAAACTACCACTACGGCTGGGGAGACCTGCTGTCGCACAAGGAGGCCAGCATCCCCGACGTTGAACCCGAGCCGTTCCGGTTCATCCGGATGGTGCTCAAGAAGCGGTATACAGAGCTCTACATTGCTGTCCAGTCTACCGTCTGGCAGATCTGGCGCTACGAGAAGCAGATCAAGAAGCCGTTCTACATTCCTGGCCGGGCCGCTGGCGAGGACACCTACGAATCTGTTTGGAACAGTTACATCGACTACCTAGAGACGATCAACGTCAAGACCGCATACAAAGGCAGCGGATCTACGCTCACCGGTGCCCTGCTTGATACACTCTATGAGCGTTCCCTAATCTGCACTGCCGATTCCCCTCGCCTCTGGCTCAAGCTGTGCAACTCCAAGCTAAACAGGCACGATCTTGAAGGTGCACGTGAGACCCTCCGCCGTGCACTGCACTACTGTCGCAGCGACAGACTGCTGCTGAGGCTGGTTGACCTGGAGATGCTCTCAAACAATGTCGGAACAGCTCAGGACCTTCTCGTTTCTGCCCTTGAGGTAGAGCCGAACAACCTCTCGCTTGTGCTTAAGCTGATGCAGACTTGGCGTAAGGAGGACCTGCTAAAGCTTGTGGAGTTGAAGCTGGACGATGTCCGTGGAACTCTCTTCGAGGAACAGTTTGACTACCTCTTTGAGGATATACTTAGCTACGACCTGCCAAAGGCCAAGCTGGTCAAGTTTTTCGACAAGTACAGTGAAAAGACGAGCCACTGGTACAAGGATGCGGCGAAAAATGTATATTAAAAGGATTAACTTAGATAGATGTTAAGCGAAACTGTAACGACCCAGATGGCCATCCCGATCGCGCCGATTGGGCGACTGATGACTCCCTTGTTCATAGGTATCGCGATCATGTAGAACACCATCGTGAAAAGAATGCTGTATGCAGTGAAACGGAGGTTGGAATCGACCTCGAACATGATCGGTCCGTGATTCTCGGTTATGTTGACCACTATCGAGTTGAACCCGATTCCAAGTAAGATGAAAAGGAGCGGGGATCCCAGACAGGCATTGAGTCCGGTCATGGCGAATCCGAGCGATGCAAGTGTGGTATTTGCGAGCAGATCACCGACGGAGTTGCCCAGGGAAAGGAAGGCCAGTCCCAAAAGCGACTCCTGGATCCGGTAGACTGCACCGGCATCTTTGAGGATCTTGACGATTCCTGATGCAGTCAGAGATATGAGCGAGAGCACATTGATAAAACCAACAGTGGCAGCCAGCGGTTCAAAGAAGGTGTCATACCATTGGGTTCTTTCGAGAACCAGTGTAATCAGTAGCAGGCCCACGCAGGCTGTGAGTGCTTGGTTTGTGATGTCATCGTGGAAGACGAGAATTGGAGTCAAGAATACCTGGAACCGGAACAGTTGCATGTTGATGTGCCTCTCTATAGGCCTGTCTTCTTCCTCGATGTCTTCCGGGATGGGAACCGGCACGCAGGCGTTGAAAACAGCCGAGAATGGGGTCTGCAAGATGTTTGCCATGGTTATGAACGGATGCCCTGGGGAGTAGATAGATCTCCAGCGAGGGATGACCCTATGCACAAGCGAATGCTCGGGCTTGTAAGTGGTGTAGATGGTAGATGGGACACCGACAGCAGAAAGAATTACCGACCGGCCGCCGTCCGAGGAAACTGATGTGGAGGAGTAGCTTCTGTCGACTGGAACTGCCAGAAGCGGCGTATCTTCGAAGTCGCCAGAGTCGTCGCTTCCACGGTCGCTGACAGTTCCATTTGATGTGGTTGAGTCGATAGCATCAGCACTCTCGTCTGAGGCAGGCTCGGTAATGAGTGCGGGCACAATGAGATTGGGCTCGGGCTCCGTCTCTGTCTCGGGCTCCGTCTCTGTCTCCGGGTGCTTGCGAGCGGGGGCTTGCAACGCCTGCTGTGCCTCTTCTGCAGTCATACGCTCAGTTTTTGTATTCCATGTCTCCAGCGCGAGCCTGACCGAGTCAAACAGGGAGAGGCGGTACGTTCTTCCGGACTCCAGGTTCTCAACGTTTTGTGCGAGGTGTGTCATCGAGAGGGAGGGCGAAACAACCGAAGAGATGGTGGAACCCTCGGAAGACTCGGAAAAGGCCGATTCGGCCTCCTCTGTCGTCAGTGGGTCGACTGGACGGGAAGCCTCCTGGTCGATCTTTGGATCGGGCTGGAGCCAGCTGATGAGGATGTAAACGAAGTAGAGTGCGACCATGAGCGCGGATTCCGAAATAGTGATCTTTCCATCGGACAGGAAGAAGAAGGACATGATCATGAGGATGGCAAAGAGCGATAGGTCTCTGAGGAAGAGGGAGTAGGAGACTTTGAAAGGCCGCACAACAGCCATGGCGCCTAAGACCATTGTGAGCTCGAAGTCTGCCGATCCTAGAAGCTCGCCGATAGCGAGAGAAGTGGAATTAGAGGACATGGCGGCGTAGGTCGAGGAGATGTCCGGGGCACCGTTTGCCAGAGATAGCAACGTCAGGCCAGCCATCTTCTCGTCCAAGCTGAGCAATTCGGCGAGGTATGTGAGCGTCGGCGTGAGGTAATCTGATGCTAAGAGGCCCAGGGCGAAGAAGAGTGCTATCATAGAAATAGCGTAGCCGCACGCCAGGACGCCAACCATAGCGGCGTGGTGGACGGGAGGAGAGCAGTAGTACCATTGCAAATATCTGTCGGGCCATCCGGGGCAATGATCGACCAGGTATGCGCACACCTGGAGGTCTGTGCCGTTGCGGGGGACGCAGGACATACAGTTGGAATAGGGGTGTAATAGGGGGTGAGATTTGGAGGTCGCAGGGTCCACACTTTTTCTGGGGAAGTGAAGAAAAAAAAAGTGATCGGTAGATCCATATAGAGTGATGGATCGTGAGACCAAGTGAGCTTGGTGTTATGGTAGTTATAGTTTATTGTGGTTGTGTCATATATACAGGTCTTTGAAGTTAGTTCAGCAGAGCCTTTGGAACTCTCTCGGAGCCCTTGAAAGGAATGCCGAAGCCGCTGAGCAGGATTCTGGCCTGGGCGTCGGTCTGGGCGCTGGTGTGCAAGGTGATGTCCATACCGAAGGTCTTTGGCCAGGAGTCCTGGTTGTTCTCGATCTCCGGGAAGAGCTTGGCGGCCTCAGGCTGGAGGCCGAAGGCGATGTTGCCGTAGCGGTCGCCGGCTCTGTTCGAAACACCCTCGAAGAGTCTGTAGCGAGGGAGAACGAGCTCGGTGAGCGTCGAGAGGAACTGCGAGGCCGGTCTGCCCCTGAGGGTCACCTTGGCACCCATGTGCATGCCAGGCCGCACACGCCACGTTGGCACGTTCGTCTTGGCGTAGATCGGCGACGGCTTCTGACCAGTGATCTGCTGGAGCTGCAGCGTGGCCGACACGGCGAGCTGCGAGGCCAGCTTGGCATCCTTAACGTAGCAGTTGATTGTGACGCCTTCGAGAACAGGCACGTTGCGGGCCGTCTTTGGCTTGATAGACGGCGACGGCACGACCTGGCCGCGAGGCTTGCGGAGAGGTCTGTGCAGCTGGTACGGCGAGTCCATCGGCCATGGCCGGCGCTTATTGCCCTCGATCTCCTGCTCGCCGTGTCTGTATCCGATCAGCAGCATGTCGGAGGCCAGCGTGTTGTGGTAGTGGTCGCTGACTCTGTCCTCGCCGACGATGTAGGGACGGTAACGAGGAGACCGGATGTCGGTGGAGGGGATCTTCAGCTCGGGGAAACGGGGCGACAGCGCGCGCTTGTCGATGCGCACTTTATGGTGAACTGGCTTGACCATGGCGCAGCCGACCTTACAGGCGGCTGTCGTCGAGTGGAAGCCTCTGGTGAAGGTGGTGGACATCATGAGAGTGTATGGTGAAAAGCCTGGGGAGAAATTTTTCAGCTGAGCGTGAAAAATGAAAAACTGGAGGAAAATGGCAGCGAAAGAGAAATACAAGTTAGATAGAGGGAGGGAAATCTTTATTGAGGGGAGGTTTTCTTTTTGGCTACACATTAAAAGTATGCGCTTTGTGCCACACCGTTCTGTCGAGTTACAGTTCACGCTCGACAAGATCGATTCTGACTATGACTCGGTCTCTGAGAATGATGCATCTTCGCAAACTACGGTGGAAAAAGCTGACGATGGGCCGGAGCAGCTTTCTGAGCTGCTTGAGAAGTTAGGCCTTAATGAACGGTACCAGCTTGTTTCGAAGCTGTCTGAGGCGGCCAATTGGAGCGGCAACGAGGAGGACGAGGAGGACGAGGATGAGCAGGGTGATACGCTTCTGGCGGTTTCAGAGCCGTCGTCATTCGAGGTCAAACCCGTCGCTGGCAGAGGATACCACGACGAAGTGGGAAGTATAAAGAGCCGGATCGAGGAGCGCCGGAAGCGAGTGGCAAGTGCGGTGGATACGCTGATCAAGGAGGAAGAGGTTCGTAAAAGGCGTGAGGAAGAAGAACGGCAGCGTGCTGAGGCCGAGCGGAAGCGGAAGGAGGAAGAGGCTCGTGCTTTGGCGGCCGCCGAGGCTCAGAGGAAGAAGGAGGCGGAAGAGAAACGGTTGAGAGAGGAGGAGGAGCAGAGGAAGCGTGAGGCCGAGGAGAAGAAGCGGCTGGCTGCTGAGGCTCTGAAGAAGAAGGAAGAGGAGGCCAAGCGGTTGGCTGCTGAGGAGGCATCCAGAAAGAAGGCTGCCGCTGAGAAGTGCAACGCGACGGACTTTGTGGCCGTCGAGAAGGAGTTCCTCAAGTACAAGCAGGACATCGCTGACATCAAGACACAGGTCGTTGAGCCCGTCAAGGCCAACAAGGAGCTGAAGCGGCAAGTTGGCGCGCAGAAGCGTAAGATCAACCCGAAGTTCGGCCAGCTGACTAACAGCAAGATCCAGCTGAAGGAGATCACCATCCAGATGCGCGACCTGATCGCACAGACCCAGGGCAACGAGCTCGCGTACAAGTGGATCCTGAACTTCGTCGCGAAGGCCATTGTGTCGCAGGCTGAGGCCGAGGTGGCCGTCAAGCCGGCCTCTGCACTGGCGCTTGGCAGCCTCGCCGTCGATCTGCTGCTTCTGTTCCCGGAGCTGTCGTACTACCTGATGGCTCGGTTCGTCAAGAAGTGTCCGCTCGTGATCGGATACACGTGCACTATTGACACTGAGGAGGGCCGCCTGCGTATGGGCTGGCGCCGCAGCGGCGAGGACGGCAAGTGGGAGACCGAGGGCCGGTACATTGAGCGGCTCTGCGGTATTGCTACGCTGTTCTCGGTGATGTCGCGGCTGCGCATCATGCCGTCGTACCAGGGCTATACTTCTAACGCAAAGCATCCGCTGCCGATCTCGCGCAGTTGGACGATGCTTGCGCGTGCTGCCAACACCCCGCTGAAGCTCGTGTCGAACGTGCACTTCAGCGTGATCGGCGCCTGGTGGGACTCGTGCGCCGCGCAGTTCCAGCAGGCCTACGGCAGCCAGGGCAAGAAGCTGATGCAGTTGTTGTGGAACAACTGGACCGCCAGCGTTGCAGACCGCAGATTCAGCGGAGCCGCCCGGCTGCGGCTTCTGGGTGATGACTGGACCCAGGGTAAATTAGAGAAGCTGCCCGACATGGAGGCATAGCTCTCCATGTCCCTCCCTGTCCTTCCTTCTGAAAATTATATAGTGTGAATTATATTGCATCCCAGATTACTTACGTATTACAGATCACCTTTGCTTTCTTCTCTCGATGACACGTCCAGTGCTGGAAATCCCGGATGCTCCGAAGGCTCCGTACCCGATTACGGTGCTGAATACCACGGTGATCCCTGGCTTTGGCCGCGGATCGACGGAGATGGGTATTCCGACGGCCAATGTGCCGATCACCACCGCCCTTAACGATTTAGAGACCGGTGTGTACTTTGGGTATGTTCATCTGCTGAAACCGGCGGCCGAGAAGACTCCCAAGACAGTCGCCCGTATTGACGGCAAGTCCGAGGTCCAGGAGACGTACGGACAAGGTCTGGAACAGTCTGAGTTCGAGGTTCTGCCGATGGTGATGTCGCTGGGCTGGAACCCGTACTTCAAGAACAAGGAGAAGGCCTGTGAGATCCACATACTGCACAAGTTCAAGACCGGATTCTACGGCTGCGGCGTGTCGTTCAACATCCTCGGGTACATTCGGCCGGAGCTGGACTACACGACGATGGACGCACTGATCAAGGATATCCATATCGACATCGACACGGCGGCAGAGTACCTGGCGAAGCCGGCCTACGAGAAGTACCGGTCGGACATCTAACCAGTCTGTCATACATATAGCATAGTATAGAGTCTATTAAAACTACATCAGCAGCCGCTTGGCCTCGTCCGTGTTGGCGCCGAGCCAGCCTGCCACGGTCACCGCCGCGACGGTGATCATCTTATTAAACCAGTAGAGGTTCAGCACGTTGAGCACCATGTTTCCAGCGAGGATCACAATGGCCCCGCGCTGCGGGAACCGTGGGTCATCCCAGACGTCGAACATCTCGAATGCCATCGTCCAGGCCTGGACCCATCCCCAGGCAATCCGCGCCATGAAGAACACCAGAATCAGCACGAGGTTGTTTGCGAGCTGGAACCACTGAGGGATCTTGTCACCGAACTTGAGGCCGAACCAACGGATGTCCAAAAACGGCGTCGACGCCTCGAACAGCAGGAACACCGCCGTGTAGTAGTGGATGAAGCCCTGTGAAAGACCCGCAGTGAAAATCGCCGTGGATACTATGCCGTGGATCAAGAATCCGATGCCGAAGTACTTCAGGTACCGCAGCGACATCATCGTGTCCCAGAGGAAGTAGCCCAGCGCCATCGACGCGTAGAAGTTTGTGTAAGGCGTGGTAGCGAACATCCGATCCTTCAAGTGCTTGTTCTCATAGATCGGGATACCCAAGAGGCAGATCAGAGTGGCCTGGAAGAACGAGACAACCCGCATGCAGAAGTCGATCGCGCTCTTCTCCGTCTTGAGCTGCTTCGTGATGCTCTCCGTCAGCAGCATACGCTTCGAGAACTCGTACAGCCCCGTGTACAGCAAGAACGACGTGCCAATGACGTGTAAGTTCTCGACGATGGCACCCTCGCCCAGGTACGGCTTCACGCTCGCTACAAGTGGCTTCAGACTGCTCAATGGGTCATCGTACACGTCGGCGTACGTCGTTGGACTCAGATACTCCATTCTAATTATGACCTGTCGGCTGTACCGGAATAGAGGAAAGTGGCTCTTTACTGTGTGAGATCTGGGGCTCCACCCCGCCGGCCGCCCAGCCTCACCGAGCGGGTATTTTTTCACCCGCACCTGGCGCGCGAGCGTGTACTAGCAGGCTTTTCTGCACGTGTGCGAGGCCCGTTCCAGGTGGAACTTGCTCAACAACTTTAAAGAGATATATTGTATGTACGTATGTGTCTGTTTGTATGTCGGTCGGTCGGTCGGTCGGTTGGTCGGTCGGGTTTTTTTTTACACCTTGCCCACAATGGCCTTGTTCGTCTTCCGTGCAATGGCGGCAACTTTGTCGCCCAGAGACAGAGCCAACCCTTGACCCTTCGATCTGATCCGAACATGTCCCACGATCGGTCCGTTGGCCGACTTCTCGATGCACAGGTTGGCAAGAGCGTCCTCACCGAACGTCGATCTCGAGTACAGGTTGGCCGACAGGAACTGGCACTCCTGGCCGATGACAGCACCCGGAGTGAGGTTGTTCATGTTCGTGCCGGACAGCAGCTCGTCCAGGTATTCCTTGAGCGAGCCCATGTTTGAGTTGACGCTGATCTTGTTCTCCCACTCAAACTCGTTCCACATCTTGCGGAACTGGGCCTCTGTGCAGTCGGCTGGCTTGATGTAGTCCAGGATGTCAACGTGCACGTCCGAAAGGATCACCACGCGCGACTCGTCGCCGTGGTGGCCATCGTAGACAATGTTACCGAAGACGACACCGGTGTCGGCAGAGGTAACCTTGATCGTAGTCTGCACTCTGTGGAAGCCGTGTGCAGGAACGTTGGCAGTCGATGGCTTGTCCATGACCTTAAGGTCTCCAAGCGTGGCGAACTCGACGGTCAGGTTTTTGAGCGTCTCGGTGGTCTGGTTCACAAGCAGGACGTCCAAGGTAACGTCAAACTGGTGAACTCTAACGTAGGCCTCCGCGTAGACAGGGTCAGAGAATCCCGTCAGCTGGACAATTTTCTTCAGACGAGAGGTCAGGTCCTCGCGCTCCGTAGAGCCGCCAGAGATCTGCTTCAGCTCCTGCTCGGTAACATCGACGGTGGCAGCCTCCTTGGTGTCGAGCTGTCTGAATGTGATGGCGTCGTCAGGCTGTTCGGTCTCGTTGTCGGCACTCGAAGCCTTCAGAGCAGAGTCCTTGGCGTTCTCGGCAGCAATCTGCTTCTCAAAGGCCTCCTTGGTATCCTTCAGGTAGGCCTCGTCGGCAATGCTCTCCGCCTTGGTGTCGTTGTCGGCAAGAACACGCACAGACGACATCAGTCTCTCCTGGGAGTCCTCGTCGATCTTGCGCTTGGCAAGCGACGACTGGCCAGCGCGCATCAGCGAAACCATGACGAGCATGGCCTCAGCCTTGAGAGCGTTGATCATCTCCTTCTTCTCGCTGATCTCGGTCAGGCGCAGCACAAGCTTGACGAAAGTGGAGGCCAGAACGGCGGCGAGGTAGAAGTCGCCGTCGAGGATTAAAGTGCGAAGAGGAGTCTTGGTGGCCTTGGTGGCCTTCTTCTCAACAGTGGCATCAGGGATGGCAGACTCGGAGGCGTAGGTACCGTCAGCAAGGATCTTTGGACCCTTTCTGGTGGCCTTCTCGACGTCGTCCTGGAGCTCCTCGACGATGCTCTCATCTTTCTGCTTCTCGAGGTCCTCGCCGTCAGAGCTGACGATTGGGACGTCGCCAAGGGCGCCGCGGAGCTCGGTCCAGGCGCTGTGGATGTCCTTCTCTGTGAGGCAGTACTCGCCGATGACCCAGAGGCAGCCTCTGTAGACCTTGCCGGACTTGACAGACTTGAGGGACTTGAGCAGCAGCGAGATGATGCCGGTGCGCAGGTCAGGGTACTTCTCGATGACCTGCTTGATGAAGGTAACGACCTCGGTGGCACCTGTGGTGTTGAGCTGAGGCATCTGCTCGAGGAGCAGGTCGACGACGCTGGCGGCGACCTCCTCGAAGTGGGTAGCGCACTGTCTGATGGCGACGATGAGCATCTGTCTGTACTCGGCAGACTTCTCCTCGTTGGAGTCGGCGGTGCGCGAGAGCTCCTTCTTGAGGAGCTTGACGACGTCGTCGACGTTCTTGGAGGAGACGAGCTGCATGGTGATGTTGATGCCCTTCTGGCGGACGTCGAGCGAAGGGGCCGACAGGACGCGGAGGACGTCGAGTGCAATGTCGTCGAGGACGCCCTGGTTGGCCCTGACGAGCTCGCCGAGGCGGTCGAGAGCGATCAGCTTGGCGTTGTTGTCAGGCTCCTTGACTGCCATGTCGACGAACTTGGAGGCGGCCTCGTGGGTGGCGGCCGGGGAGTTTGAGAGCACCGGCAACGTGGTTGCGGCCTCGTAGACAACGGACGCGTTGGGCGACTCGAGAAGCTCGGAGACGATGCGCAGGTAGGACGGGCGCAGCTCTGGGGCGCCTGGAGAGTCCTTGCGGATGAACTGGATGAACGCGAGCTGGATCATCGGGTCGAGAGAGCCGATGGTCTGCTCCTGGATGTACCGCAGGCAGGCCTCTCTGTCGAGGTGGCTGAGGCACACAAAGGCGTTTCTTCTGCAGCTGGCGTCGCTCTCGACGGCGAGGAAGTCGGCGAGCAGCTCGGCCACGTCAGGAACCAGGGCGTCGGAGGCACGGTAGACGGCGTAGATGGCAAATACGGCGTTCTTGCGCACGTAGGCGTGGCGGTGCTCGAGGCACTGACGGCACGATGGGACGAGCGGCTCCAAGAGCTCCGGCTCCTTCAGCTTCTCGAGGAACCGCAGCGTGTTGCCCCGGATGTACTCGTTAGGGTGCTGCAGGTCGTGCTGGATAGCATTGCACACGAGGATCATCTCGTGACGCAGCTTGCCCTCGTCGTCGTACTTCGGGCACACCTCCCAGTAGAAGTAGAGCAGCTTCTTGAGCCTCTTGTTCTTCGACGGCATCACGTAGCGGATGATCGTCATGAGCAGCTCCGGCATGGCGTCGCCGTTGATCACGCTGATGATGATCTGGCGCATCGCGGCGATCTTGGTCTCGTCGTCGCCCTTCTCGAGGAAGTTCCGGAACTCGTTCACCGACGGCTTCTCCGCGCTGTTCGGCTCGTACACGAGCGTGTAGGCAGGTTCGTTGGCCATAGTTAACAACACGTTTTTAAGGGGGGGAGAAAGGGAGAAAAGGGATAATTGAAATCAGCTTCGCGAAGTGGACGAAAAACGTAGAGAAAATGTAGAAAGCATACGTAGAAAACATACGTAGAAAACATACGTAGAAAAAAACTCCCTGGGGGGAGAGGCGCGGGGGGGTATGCTTATGCAATTCATTACACTATACGCTAAATGCTGTCTGTCGTGATGATGGTGGATGCTACTCGTCCGGGTTGGCAATGTAGAGCCTCATGCCGCCGCCCGTCACGCTCTTCACACTGCTCGAGCGCGACAGTTCGTAGCTGGCCCCAGACCCATCCTTCGACGGCAACGCACGGTCGCCTCTGCTGCTGCTGCTGCTGCCGGCACCGCCTGTCTTGGCGTTGTCGCTGCTCGAGTTCGCCGTCAGCTGCTTCAGCTGGTTCGTCACCTCGATAATCTCCGCGTCTGGGTCCGTCGGCACGCTCGTCTTTGCAAGGTCATGGCTCAGCTTCGAGTCTGGCAGCTCGCTGTCGTCGATCTCCGACGCAAGCATCCGCGTAGTCGGCCGCAGGTTGCCGTGCTTCAGCGAGCTCTGCAACGAGGCCTCAGTCGCCTGCCTGCTGTGCGTCCGTCTGTGCTTTCCGCGAGATGCCGCCAGTGACACCGGCAGCACCTGCGTCGACGGGTCCTTGCTCGTGTTCGTCGTGCCGCTCTGTGCACGCAGCGTCTCAATGTAGCTGCACTTGATGCCCTTTCCGGCCGTCGTTGAGGCAGGTGCCATCGCCTCGGTCTTCTGCGGGCTCGTAGAGCTGTCAAACATGCCCGGGTTCGACGTAGACACTGACACGGACCGTTTTCCGCGGCCCGTCGCAACCGGCTGCGGAGGCTGCCGTCTCGAAAGCGTCCGGCTGTTCCCGCCAACGGCAGGTGCAGATGCCACCACTGACGTGTGGTCGATCGGCTCCACTGTCGGCACCTCTCTCCGGTCGTACATCTGCGGAATCTGTCCATCGACGGGGCTTGGTGTCGCCTCGAATGGACTTGCAAGCGAAGCCGCTGCAGCGGTATCCGTATGCAACTCGTCCGGAGCCGGTTCGTCTGGCAGCGGTGTCTGGGCACTGCCAGCGGCAGTTTCACCACCGTCAGGTCCCTCGTCTCCAGGGAATGGAACGTCGTTGATCTCGCTGCCAACCTCAGTCCCGACTTCACTGCTCTTCGAAGACTCTGACGGGTTCACAATGACCATCTTGTGCTGAGAAGGACGTGGCGCAAACGAAGGGCGAACGTCGAACGTCAGTTCTCCATCATCCTCGTTCTCGTCCTCGTCCTCGTCCTCATCCTCATCCTCATCGTCCTCATCCTTGTCATTCTCATCCTCGGCAATTTCTTCATTATTGATCTCTCGATCATCATCACCATCACCGTCCTCAACGGTGCAATTGTCATTGTCGTATGCATCATCGATGGCTGGTGGTTCAACGGCCGCCGCGTATCCCTCCTCCGGCTCCTCCTCCAGCTCTTGCAGGTCAGCGTCAACGTCATCGTGCGATATAATGGTTTTAGGCTCCAGGTATTCCATGCTACCGCCCGAAATTGGTGTCGGGAGGATCAGCTCCCTCTCTTGATCCTCTGACTCGTTTTCAGGGGTGACGTAATCGTCGGCCGACTGGAAAGAGTTGACAGTGCGAGGTGTCTGCAAGGTCAGAGGCGGCTGCAGCGACTGCATCGTTTCCTTCCGCTCTTGCTGCACAGGTTCAGTGGCCGGTTCGTGCTTCAACGGAGACGGATTCCGTGGTGCTGTCAGAGGAGAGACCTGTTGCTTCGGCGTGTAAAAGACGTCAAGGTCTTGCTCTGGAGACTTCACCTGCTCAGGAGGGGTGTAGAACTCCTGCTGTGGTGTAGACTCCTCAAATACTGGCGTGTGTGGGACAATCGGTGTGATCTCCTTCTCCAATGCCGGCGGGGAGGCAATCGTACTACGGGAGAAGTTCTCGTAGCTCGTGCTGTAGTACTCGTTCGCAGGAGCGCTCTGTTCGATCCCCAGGCTCTCCTCGAAGGCATGTTCGCCCTCGAACTCCTCAGTGAAGTCCTTGTCGAGGGAAGACATTCCGCTGACATTTCCAAGTAAATCAGGCACGCTTGATTCGCTCGTTTCCCTTGGTATATTTGTCTGTGTCGTTCTCTCCTCCAACTCAGCCTCGTCGACTGCATCAGAGGTCTCCTGGAACTTGAGATTGGCCAACTCCGTATCGATCTCCTCGATAAGGTTCGCTGCCTCCGGTGGTGGAGGGCGTCTCCGCGTGCTGAGTTTGGCACTCTTTAGTGGCTTCACTTCGTCGCTAGGGTATCTTGATGAGCTCAAAGACGAACTGCTCCTCACTGAAGGGTACTTCGGCTTGCCATGCTTGTCCAGCACGGCATCCACCATACTCCAGTGGCCATACGGCTGTGCCTTTGTCTTCTCGTCGCCATTTGACTCTCCAGAACTGGCACTCACTGTAGATGACTGGGTCAGTGTGGAACTCTGAGTAGCGCTCTTCTGGGGAAGGCTCTTATCCGATGGCTTTGCTGTTGACTTCTCCGCTGGTGCTGGCTTCTTAACCGGTTCTGGCTTCTCCGCTGGTGCTGGCTTCTCCGCTGGTGCTGGCTTCTCAGCTGGTGCTGGCTTCTCAACTGGCTTGACCTCAATGGCCTTCTCAACAGGCTTTGGCTCTTCAATCTCCGCGTCTGGAAGAACAGATATTGGCTTTTGAGACTCCACCGGCTTTGGTGGAAGTGGTCGAGCCTCGTGTGGAATCGGCCGTGAAACTGGTCCAACGGCCGGTGCAACTACAGGCGCCGATGAAGGAGTCACCTCTCTCTTTACCCCGGTCTCCTTTGGAGGCAGCGGTGGTGCCTTCGGTAGTGGTGAGGCCTTTCTGCTCGACATTTGCTTTGTTGGAATAGCCGGAGCCTGTGCAGGGGCCTTTGCTGGCGCCTTTGCAGCAGGCTGTGGAGCCGGAGATCCAGAAGTAACCCTGGACGGTGCCGGGCTGGCAGACAGACGCTCTGAAGAGGCCTGTCTGATGTCCTCCGGGAAGCTAAACTGTCTTTGTGGCTGTGCAGGAACACCCAGTTCGTTGTTACCTTGCTCCTCCTCCCATCTTCTGTACTTTTGTGGCAAAGGCGGGACGGAAGCAATGGGCTTGTCCTCAGGCAGAAACACCGTGAGGTTCCTCGATCCGCCGGCCGAAACGGTTCTGGTAGAACCCTTGGCTGCCGGCTTGGATTCTGGCTCGTTTGAATGCGAGTGCAGCGAGAATTTCCCGTACCACGTGTGCCGTTTCGACATGGTCTAATAGAAAAGAAGGCCTGTAAAAGAGACAGATCAAATATCCGTCTGCCAAAAATACTACTATATTTATGCACATTGCATAAACTGCGGGGTTTTGCTGTGCGTAGCTTCGGCCAGGAATTTTTGGGGGACCTGCGTCTTTTTTTTTTTTTGTTTCTGTGGGGGGGGTGTGCGCCAAGTCTGGAGTAGTGTCTCGAGCGTGGCGCACATAGCGCGCATGGCGGGGGGAGTGGGGAGCTACCCGGTATTTACTAGGGTAGGGGGGGGGGGGAGGATCTTGGCTTACGGTAGGAATACATTCTATTAGTTGTATATCGCTCCAAATGGTGACTATGTATGTATGTGTATAAAAGCGCGCGCTACTTCCACAACCGCATAACGGCCTCGAAGGCGGCCAGAGCTGCGGCGTTGGCGGGGAAGCTTCTGAGAATGGAAGGCATGAAGCCTCTGGTGAAGCCCTTGAGGCCTCCCTTCTCGTTGTAGATGTATTTGACTGCGTCAGAGTACTTTTTGAACTTTGGATTCTTGACGTCGTCCGTCATGATGACGTTCTTGATGACGTCCGATGGGTAGGCGGTGATCCAGAAGCAGGTGGCACTGAGGCCGCCGGCCCAGAAGTTGATCGCCGGGTTGCTCATCTTGGTATGCTCCTTGAACCAATTCGTGATCAGCTCGTACGAGCCCCACCAGACGATGAAGTTCGTTCTGAAGATCATCGTTGGGATGAGACCCTTGTACAGCGTACGGATTCCATCGTGCTTGACGAGCTTCACCAGGCAATCGATAGGTCCGGTGTACTTCTTGGTCGAGGCATCGTACTGGATCTGCAGTCTGGCCTTGAGCTGCTCGATAGGAGCGGCCACAAACGAGACGGTCATTCCACTGCCCAGGCCGGCGAGGCAGTGGCCAGCGAGTGGCAGCTTGTCCCTGTCTGCGTACAGGTTGTCCATGAGCAGACGTCTGTAGAAGTGCAGCGAGCCCAGCATCACCGAATCCATCATCACCCAGCCAACCAGCGGTGGCGTGAAACCCTTGTACAGGCCGCGGACACCTTCGTTCTTCAAAGTCTTGACCGTGCAGTCCAGCGGGCCTTTGAATCTGCCCTCAGAGGTCTGCATTCTCACCTTGACCGAGTCGAACGGGTGGCCCACGGCATTCTTCATAACACCAGAGAAAACACCGCAAATAAAGCCGGCGTATCTCGGCGGTTGCTTCTTCTCTTGAGCCTCGACTGCCACTTCTTCGCCCATGGCTTCTACTCGTGGGAAAGAAAGATAGTGATGAGTCAGGTTCTGAGATCTCTGCAGGTACCCCAGAATTTTCCACCGCATTTCCCGATCGGGCCAGAGAAAATTTTTTTAGGCTAGCTGAGTGAGGGGGGGATCTTAGCTAATCTCTGTCTTCTCGAGCCTCTGCCGGATCTCCTCTATCGTTGGAATGTCGCTGATTGGAACGGAGCCATGATTATGGTTATCGGTTCTTTCATACGTCTCCTTCGTCGTTGTCGTCTTATTCTTCTTCTTTCTTGGCTTCCTCTTCTTCTGCTTGGTCTGCTTCGTGCTCTCTTCTTCGGCAGACGGCTCTTCCTCGGCATATCTCCGTGGCTCCTTGGCCTTCTCCTGAGGTCCCACGATCGACGGACATGTTGGCAAGTCGTTCACGTTATTTTCACGCCAGTCCGTAAACTCCTTGATCATAACGTTGTTGTATATCGACTCCGCCAACTTCTTCTCTGGGTAGAATAGCGTCCGGTCGCCGTAGATGCTAAACCGCCAGACCTTATCGTCCGGGTTCTCTTTAACCATCTGTAGCATTCCTTTGACAGTGGTGTCGATCAGATCCACAGATTCCCGGTACTGTATCCACTGATCAGGGAAATGGGACCGCAGGTACGGCAGCAGGTCTCTCTTCACATTAAACAGCTTGACGCCCAGAACATCGTATGAGTAGCTTCTGGTACCCACCAGCAGGTGCGTTGACATACCGAACACGCACTGGTTGATCCACTTCAGCAGCAGAGGACCAAAGGATCTCGACGACTTGCTTCTTCTCAGCATATCCAAGAACGTGAACGCAGATGCATTTTTCCCCAGGTGCGCCGGGAACCCAGGAGCAGCGGTCACCTTTAACTCGGTATAACCATCTGGCGACTTGTCGTCGTTGATGCATCCGTCTATCTCTGTCACTGTCTGGAAAGTGACGTCTCCGATCTTTCCAGCAGTCATCGTCTTGAAGTGCTCGAAGTTGTTCAGAGTACGATGTCCAGGGTTCATTACGAGGTCCTCGAACCTTATTCCCACGTAGCTCGGCAGCAGGTCCTGTCCTCGTCTTCTATTAGTACCGGCGATGATCAATTGACCCTGGTAACTGATCACCCCGTAGTTCTCCTGCTTGCGGTTGACCACATCGGAGAAGAAACCAGAGTGACACAGTATGTCTGGTTTAGGTGCATCCGGGTGTGATGACTCGTACTGGATGACCGAAAGCAGCAGGTTTCGCACCATCGACTCGTCATCCCCAAAGACCCTCGGAGTGAACGATCTGTATCCGTTTTTAATGTTCCATTCACCCCTGCGAAGGTTTTTTGGTGGTGTGAACGTCCGAAGCTCCTCCTTCGTGAAGTTCAACTGTTCTCTGTTGATCTGCGAGTAATACTGGATCTCCTCGTGCTCGATGTCGACCTCCGGGTCATATGTACAGGTCATCTTAAAGTGAGATAAAATAAATAGTATGGGACCCCCACTTTTGGTGCACTGTTGGGTGGCTCCTTGCTGGTTGGGAGGGGAATTCTATCTCCGTCGGTCACGGGGTTGTTCGATGGGATCTGGTCAGTGGTGAAGGCATGTCGGTACGTGGATGGCTGTTGTAACGACACTATATGGGTCGTAAATGGGTTCAATTTGATAGATATTTCCCAGTATACACAACCAAATAAATGACTTCCCTGTTTTAAAGAATGGAATTTGTAATAATAAAGACTTTGGGTGCAACCATAAGAATAATGCCAGATGAATGTGTATTGTGTCGGTTTTAGTTAGGTGTGATTTACAGAATAGTCTCTCCGAGGGCGCAGCGGGCAATGGACAGGCCGGCGTTGACCGTATCCACAACGTGGCTCTGTGTGCTAGCGAGGGCCGGGTTGACCTCGACGATATCGAGGCCGGCAAGGAGACCCGTTGAAGCCAGCTCCTCGACAATGAACAGTCCCTCTCTCAGGGTGAGGCCACCTCTCACCGGGGTACCAGTGGCGGCAACGTACTGTGGGTCGATGCCATCGACGTCGTAGGAAACGTGGATTGGAGCTTCGCCGGTAGGATTGACAGCCTTGAAGGCTCTCTTGACGACCTCGTTGATGCCGTACTTGTCGACATGGTACATCGAGAAGGCGGTGATGCCGAGGTCTCTGAGAAGCTTCTTCTCTCCCTTGTCGACGTCTCTGAGACCGATGTAGGTGATCTGGGAAGGCTTGACGTGGCCCTTGAGCTTTCTGATCCAGTCAAACTGTGGTGGCCAGTGCTCCTCGTCGAGGCCCATGGCGAAAGCCACTGGGCAGCCGTGGAGGTTACCGGACTCAGTAGTCGATGGGGTATTGATGTCAGCGTGTGCGTCGACCCAGATGATGCCGCCGTCTGGGTGCTGGTCGATGAAGGCCAGCAGCGACGACATGCCGATGGAGTGGTCACCGCCGACCATCAGTGGGAAGGTCTTGTTTCTGCGGGCCTCCGAGGCGGCCTCGTAGATGTCCTGGCAGCACTTGCTGACCATCTCGGGTCTCTTGCAGTTCTCGTAGACGTCCGAGGAGTCGTTTCTGAGGGAGTCCCAGTTTGTGCCCTTGAGAGGCTCGCTGATCTCAACCTCCCAGCCCTGCTCCTTGACGTCCTCGACGAGGCCGTGCTGGATGAGGCTGTCTGGGCCGGTCTCAACACCGAGCTTACCCTGGCCACCGTTAAATGGGGCCTTGATAATGGTCACTTTCTTCTGTGGGAAGTACTTGTAGTCTGATTCGATGGTCATGATTGATGTGTCTTGGTTCTGTTAGAGTGATACTACGGGGGGAAAGAGCTACAGGAAATGTCAGCGATACCTCTGGTATTTATAGTGCAGATTCCACGGATCTCTCGGGGTGCATTTTGACCCCTAAGTACAATCTAGCGCGATGCCTGCTTTTAACTGATGTCACTCTAAGTGATTAGCCAAATATGGGGCCCCTGGGCGATAACCAAATCTGTCTCTTAATGGCATCTGGTCGCGAGTCCGTTTCTGTAAAAACTCTAATGGCAGGATTCTGCGAGCGATGGCTCTTCGGGGGGTGAGCTGCTATTTTCAGCCACTCAATGTTTTTGGGTGCGCGATAAGCTGAGGAAGCTGGAGTTACTGAGGAGGGGGTATTTGGGGTTCTGTTAGAGGGTGATTAATGATACATGTGTAGTAGGAAGGGGCGAGTGGGGTGGTCTAGTAGTGGGGTTCTGGCAGCTAGAACTCAAGGTTCTCCTTGTTCTCCTCGCGAGTGCGTTTGCTGCGAACCTCCTCCTTGACAAGCCGGTCAACGTA
The DNA here is from genome assembly GCA_018344475.1 of Xiuguozyma silvatica. Classification (NCBI taxonomy): domain Eukaryota; kingdom Fungi; phylum Ascomycota; class Pichiomycetes; order Pichiales; family Pichiaceae; genus Xiuguozyma; species Xiuguozyma silvatica. The sequence goes on along the minus strand of JADIOY010000028.1, from coordinate 1,359 downwards.
CCGGTTAAATAAGTCAACTGCAGGCTTCAGAGAGGTCTTCTCCCACTCTGTCTCGTTCTCCGTGAAGAGCTGCGAGAGGTTTGGCGCATCCGTGAACGGATCGAACTCCTTGACGGACGGGTCGAACGGAACGCAAACGTTGCCGGTACCTGGATGTATGCAGAACGGCGACTTGAGCAGATGGATCATCTGCCGGGACACCTCCACGTCGAGTCTAGGGTACATCGTCTTGAAGATCATCTCTTTCTTCCAGTCCTGCAGGTCAAACGACTTGATCTTCATCTTCTGATAGAACGAGTCGACGTCCCGCCACTTCGAGGCGCTCGACGAGCCCGGGTCCTCCTTCCAGTGCTTGGCCAGCGCCTGGCTCAGCATACGGTCTGGGATCGACTGGACAAGGTCCCTGCAGCGGTCCTCGAGGCGCCAAGGGTCCTGCTCACGCAGGATCACATCCACGAACTCGTCTCGAAGCACTTCAAAGGAGCGCTCGACGTGTGGGTGGTATGGCTTTTTGAGGGACAGCATGCTGCGGTTCTTGGACTTGACGTTCAGGATGTCCAGGTACTCGACGATGGCCCTGCGGCGGGGCTCGTCGAGGATGCGTGCGCGGTAGTCGCTGATCCAGCAGTGCACACCACGACGGCCCGAAAAGACCCAGATCATGTCGTGGAAGCCAAAGTCCTCGCGGAGGGCCTTGTCGACAATGCGGATGGCCAGCGTGATGAACTTCCAGCACTTGGGGCAGATCTGCGTGCCCGAGCAGCAGGTTCTAACGTCATCGTAGTCTGTCAGGTCGATATCGAGCACGAACTCCTTCATGATAGGCTTCATCATGTTCTTCGAGACCGTCTTGCGCAGCTTCGGCTCGATCGGGTACACGGCGCCGACCTCGAATCTGACCGGCTGGGCCTTCATGACGGTGCTCTTGAACTCCTGCACGTTCGAGAACGAGTTGTACCGCTGGTACGCACCACTCTTGTACTCGAAGGCAAACTCGCGCTTCGTAAAGTCCGGCTGCGGCGCCTGCGAGTGGTTCAACCACAGGTAGATCGACTTGAAAGGCAGGAAGTGCTGGTAGTAGTTGGAGAAGTCGGCCGCGGACGGCTTGTACTTCTTGAGGGTCTGGTTGCCATTGTTTTTCTCCTTGATGGGTGACGACGAAGGGTCGTTCTGTGAAGAGGGCATCTCTGCGCTGTGTGGCGAGGGACCGTCCGACGAGGTGTCAAAGATAGGCATGGAGAAAGAGGGGTGAAATGGAGACGCGAAAAGCTGCCGGGAAATAATCAAAAGCCGGGGGAGGAAAGAAAAAAAAAAACTTCGGTTCGCGTTCAGGGCTGTGCAGGCATGGATGGTGGGGGA
>JADIOY010000289.1:0-10716 GCA_018344475.1 Xiuguozyma silvatica | reverse complement strand
AGGGCCCCATTTAACTGCATAGATCTAGCCTGCGGATGGACCCACTACAGACTGCTAGGGCGGTTGCAGAGGCGGCCGCCGCGTACGAGCAGATGCAGCACCAGGATCAGGACCAGGACCAGGACCAGGCGCCCGAAAACTGGCTCGCCAAGGACGGCGACGACAAGTTTGTTCTGGATCCAGCGCTTCAGTTTGAGTTTGAAGGGTATGCCAACGGCAAGCAGCAGCAGCGGCAAGACGGCGGCGAAGAGGTTGACGAGGGTTCGATAGACGTCGTGCCCGAGAATCGAATAATGTCTGAGGCGACCACGGACCCGACGGACCCCGTCGTTCAGATCATCACGTCGATCCCTACAAACGTTATCGTGAAACCGCACCAGATGCCGACGATCACGCGAGGCGACATCATCGCTGCCGAGAACGCCGACATGCACCCGGAGAACCTCGTCAAGTACCCCGTCGGCAAATGCAACCGGTGCAAGAAGGACTTTGCGCAGATGGCTGCGAAGCACTTCCGGATGTGCACGCATTGCCGCGGCCTGCAGAGAGAGCGGTCTCGCCGGTGGCAGGAGCGCACCAAGAGCCAGAGCGGCCTGTGCCGGCGCTGCGGCATGAGGGTCGAGAATGACCAGTACGTGCTGTGCCAGCACTGCCGGGACCAGCTGCGGTCGCGCAAACTGAAGCGTGCCGAGTTAGGCACCTGCGTGCACTGCTCAGGTCCGAACAACGACCCGCAGTATAAGGTGTGCAAGCGGTGCCGGAACCGGGACCGAATTAGACGCACCAAGCTCGAGAAGAGCGGAAACTGTAACAGGTGCAGCAAGCACCTTCAGAAGGATGACCGCGGGTTCAAACTGTGCCGCGGGTGCCGCTCGAAGCGCAAGATGTCTGCTGCGAAGATGCCCGAGGAGGGGGAGGAGGATGCGCGAGAAGAAGAAGAGCAGCCTCGGCAAGGGTTGTCCATTGAGGATCCAGATGACCATATTCGCCAGGGAATCGAGCTGCCGCGACCGATGGTTCGGCAGCACCAGCACCAGCACCAGCATCAGCACCAAACACAGCAGCATAGCGAGCATCAGGATCACCTTAAGTTTGCTGTTGAGGACTCGGCCGCGGCAGCCGTGGCCATGATGTTCGAGGAGGATCTCATGATACCGAAGGAGAAGCCCTCGGTGCGCGAGATCCGGCCACGGAGCAAGGATCCTTCTCAGACGCCGCGCGCTGGCGATGAGGAGGAGGAAGATGAGGAGGAAGAGGAGGAGGAAGAAGAAGCCGACGACGACGACGACGACGACGACGACGACGACGACGACGACGACCAACAGGTGGTCGTGCAGGGCATGGATTCTGGTGCAGTCAATCGCGTCGTCCCACTGCAGCATACTCAGTTGAATAGACAGCTGAGCAGGCATCTGCAGGGCCAATTAGATACCATAGAAGGGCTCTGGAAGGATTGAGTCCGTTTATATACGATTGCATAGCTATAAAGATATTTCGCATTAAAGAAAGGACTGGCGGATTTTGAGGAGTCCGAAAGATCCCAAAAAGGTTGTTCAAGAAGTGTACCATGTCTTGAACTTAAGGATGAAACTGACCACGATAACTACCAAGATAACTGCCGAGAGTGACGTCCGACCGTCAATGTTGCTCCTCCTTACCTCCATCTGGGCACATCGCATCTACCCAATCACACGTCGATAACTTACTACAAATAAGCTGTCGCGCTTCGGTGCTAAGGGTTTTCCCCGCGGACTTGACCGGGGCTGACGGATAAGACAGCTATTTTGGCACTAGCACCTAGTAGACGTACAAACCAACCAGTGTGGACTCATTCGGATCCATGGTTCGCCGCAACAGCGAAAACAGCCCCATGCCCCATGTTGGCGTACAGCCGATCTCCGGACGGGGATCGGAATCTCGGCGAGCAGTTTTTTTCCTAGCCAGCTCAGCCTTACTATACACAGTAGGTACACACAGAGTACACACACATCCTTGAGGGCAACATGGACACACTTCAGGAAGTGGCATACGACGCCCCGAGGCTTGTAAAGCGGCATGGAACAGCGAATGTGCCGTTCGGATGGGCCGCTTTAGGAATTTCGCTGTGTTACCTGCTCTACAGAGAGCTTGCACTGTACTACTACGACAAGAGATGGCAGAGGTCTGGACGGTCCACGACGGGTCTCAAATGGACACTCGTGCCACTCAAGGTGTTTGTGCCGACGGCGCTGCTGCTCGCTGTGGGGCTCTGCTTCGTCAAGTGGGACGGAGACAACATTCGGGTAGTCATTAAACGGTTTGGCCGCGTCGGCTACTACTTGACCCCGCTGGACATCTTCCTCAGCTTGAGACCTTGCCCCTTCAAGCTCGACAACTATCTGGACACGTTGGCACTTCACAAGTGGTTCTCGCGGATCCTGCTGCTGCTCATAGTGATGCACTCCATCGGCTATCTGACCGTCTGGGTCGTCAACGACACGTTCTCGAAGCTGTTCAAGCCGGCCAACTTCTACGGCTTTTTGATCTTCCTCGCCGTGTGCGTCTTGGGTGTCGTCAACTGGCGGCCCATCAGACACACGATCTACAAGTGGTTCTACCTGATCCACAACGTGACCGTTTGGCTCTGGATCCTGCTCACCAAGATCCACGCACGCCCCGGTGTCGACCCGGCCTTCTACATCAACCTCGCGCTCATGGTGTACCAGCTCGTCGTGCGCTTCCGCTCGCTGCAGAAGATCCGCCTCGAGGACATCACGGAGGTGGCCGGTTCGGACCTCAAAATCATCCGGTTCTCGAGACAGTACTTGCCCGACGATGCGCTACCAGGGTGCCACTCGAGACTCTCGTGGACGATCTCGGACCCGCGCTACTTCTCGTTCCCATCGCACCCATACACGCTGGCAGCCATTGCCAGCCGCGACATGCAGGTGAGTGCCATCGTGAAGGAGTCCAAGTACAAGTTCATATTGGGACAGGAGTACTCTCTGCAGCCGTTCTTCCAGTCCTCGCTAAACAGGAACTTCTTTGAGACCGCCGAGAACATCAACATCGTGTGCGGTGGCTCCGGCGTCTCCTACGGCATCGCACTGTTCCAGTTCTTCAAAGACAAGGATGTCAACCTCCGGTTCGTCTGGGTTACCCGCCACGATGCCGACCTCTTCATATTGAGGCAGTTCGACATTGAAGGAGTCCAGGTCTGGGTGACCCGCAGCGACCTTTCAGCTTCTGCCGCCAAAGAGCAGGCAGAGCCGGCTAGTGCAGATGGTGCGAGCTCGCTTGGAGGCAGGTCGGAGGACATCGAGTTGACTTCATTGGACGACAGCAGCCACATCGATCCGTTTGCCGATCCGCAGGAGACACCCCAGTTGGAAGGTAAGAAGACTGCAATTCAGTACGGTAGCCGCCCGAACCTGGAGCAAGTGCTCCGGAGGAACCTCGACGCGACAATTGACTACGCCAACAAGTGGATCATCAGTTGTGGCCCGGAGTCATTGATGGACGAGTGCGAGCAGCTCGCTCGCGACCACCGGTGCCGCTTCTTCAAGGAGGAGTACGCGATGTGATCGACATTCCTTCCTCTGACTTGTCTCTCTTATTTAATTTAACAGCCCACGCCATTAATGTATAGCGGCCAAGCTATTAGGCTCGGAGTCGTACTACTTTGCGAGAAATGCTCGCCGGCTATTGGAGATGATTGATCTTTCCTGCATGTAACACTCTCCGCATTGCGTGGGCCGCCATGCATCCGCTCTCAATTCAGTCACTCTTCATTCTCCCCACTCCGAGATTGTTTCAATTAACTCCGTAGCCCTTTAGCATCTGCGAGCCGTGCTAAGCAGGTGTCAGAAACCAGGAGTGGATGGGCAAGCATTGAATAATAGCCCTCCCAGAGAGCCAATCAGCTATATGCATGAATGAAGAAGGCTGTGCATTCTAGAATCTGGTGAATTTCTTTTTCTGCTTCGCCGTTTTTTTTTCACGTCCCAAAATACGAGGTGTCAGAGTTCATGCAGGAAGGCCCACCCTCCCCTTCTCCCTCGCACCCCACCTGGAAGTCACGTCACGAAGGGGTGGGAAACGCAAGAGGTGCGGTTCTAATGGAAGCTGCGATATCGGTGACGGTGACGGTGACGGTGACTGTAGGGGGAGCTATTCAATTTGACCTCTGTGCGTTACCGTAGCGGTGTGTGTGTGTACAGCGCGAACTATTTTTAGTTAATAATTAGTCTCTTACGTCACAACTGGGACTTATACTGAGAGGTTTCGATTGTTCTTGGGGTATGCCCCAGGAAGGTGGGGAGGTAGAAGTACCGAAGTGCCAAGACAATGAAAACTCTTAGCTGCCGAAAGCGAGCTACTGAGGTGTTGCACTGATGGAGGAGTGGGGAGGAGGATCGGTCTATACGGCTGGACGGTATATCATGTCGCACAGCCGGCAGGTAAAACTGTGGAGTGAGTATAAAAAGTCCCAAGACTTAGAGGAGCCGGAGTTGCTGGCGAGGGGTCGGACTAAGCAAGTTTAAAGCAGCACGGGTTCTGCACGACGGCCGGTAGGGACACCCCGGGTGCAACGGTTGATTGAAGTAGAGGAATTAATCCGTGCGGGGAAGCTGGATGGGCGGGGGAAGAGAGAGGGGATGGTGGAGAGAGACAGAGGAGAACGACGGGAATGTAGGGAGGCAGGAAGGAAGGAAGATCAGTCGATCCGGAGGTGGTTCGAGAGTTACGAGCTCAAATAGACGGTAGACTGTAGCACTTCTATGCGCTACTGCACAGGAGGACAAAAATATTAAGGGCTGTGCTGAAACGTTAATTTACCCAGATCGCACAATGGGGCGAGTGACTCCTGCGATCCGCCCTGTGGCTGTGTGTAATGGAGAGTGCATACCCAATGCGCAGAGGCAGTGCTCCATAGTGTCCCAGGTGTCACAGTGCGATAGAATGAATGGGATTCCGGTTAGCCGAGACGCCTACGCCGGGGAGCGAATACGATGGGACGAGTACATCTAATCACATAGTGGTGTCCAGGGGAGGTGGAAGCCAGGTGAAATTCGATTGGGACCATTCCACCGGCACACTCCCAGCCTAGCGAGTGGAGTCCCTGAAGAATAGCTTCCGTAGAGTATCGCTCTCCGCTTTTCGTATTTTTTTTGCTCGGTTAGGTACGGGTCTTTACAGCGGGCTGGGAGCGGAGAGGCCGAAAAGAGGAGGAAAAAAAGGCGAGGCAGTTTCATCATCGCCAGCGCGGCGCCCACGATGGGGGGATTCATTAATGGAGATAGAGAGATAACGGAGATGTTATCAGGGAGCGAGGCAGCCATTGTACACACAGTGCGTGCGCGATAGATGCGTGGGAGGGCAGTGGCGGTACCCAGGGGGTTATAGTTTCCATGTAAGAGTAGGAATGCACATCCGCATGCCCCCCAACAGCCCTCCTGATAATGCATTGTGTAGCACATTGAGCCCGATACCGACTTTGCCGAGGATGTGTGGTTGCGTATTCGCTGGGGAAAGCCTGGGGAGCATCGAGGGATTTCCGAGCTGGGAACCTCGTACTCGGCAATATAGTATCTGTATGCAAAAAAAAAGATTAAAAAAAAAAGTGTGTCTGTATGCAGAGTGTGGTGTAGGTGAAGCAGGGCGAGGAGGAGGAGGAGGAGGAGGAGGAGGGGAGGATGCTAGGTGAGTGATGGACGCTATGTGAGTGATGGAACGTGTTACGTTAGACGGGTCAGTAGGGACGCACGGTGCTATTAGGAGACGGACGGGACGGGGACGAGGGCGGGGCGGGGAGACGGAGCACATGGGTGAGTACTTTATCCAAGCAACCTTATAGTAACAATGGGCGAGGTGGGTTTGCACTGGTTGGATGGTTGTAGTTTCCAGGCTGAACGTGGTCTGGCAGCTATGGCGTCTATTGACTTTTTTTTTTTTGGTACCGAGCTCGTCTCAGGTCGAGGACATACAATACAGTTCTTGATTTTGGCACGGGACGGTGCGTTTTCGGAAAAAAAGTTCTGGAGTGGGACGGTGCGAGAGGAGAGAGATATGGGCCGAATTGAGAGTCTGAGGTTGAGGAATCTAGTGAGCGGGCTGTAGTAGTGCGTCTGGAGTCTCAGGAGGGAGCCATTGGGTGGGAGGGCGTTCAGCCGCAGACAGCGAGTCAAATTCCAGGAAGGGTAGACGGCGGGGCGGGAGGGCAGTAAGTGTACTGCCGTACATCGTACAATTGCTATGTTCTAGTGATACCCTTGCCATATCGACTGGCAACACTCTGGTACTTCACGGCTTTCTCCTTCTCCTTGTAACGAGCTTGGTGATGTCACTAACCCACCGGATAAACTTTTCAGACTGCGAGGATGAGGTCACTCCGCACTTCCCCCTAAAAAAAAACCGAGCCAGATTCCACGGCCCGTTGAGCGGCGGCGACGTCACCGGTGAGATCATCCTCGTATTTGGAACACCCTCCTCGGCCGTTTCAGGTGTGGAGTGTGGAGTTTAGTGGAGTATGGAGAGTGGAGTTCGATGTGCGGAGGATGAAGCTAGGGTTGCGACGGACTGATAACATTGTAAGTCGTAGGTGAAAGTCGAGTCAACCCCGGCCCGACAGTTCCTGTTCCCTCCCCAGCATTGAGCGCACAGCACAGGCCCACCCAGCGAGGGCCGAGCGAGCGCGGAGAACGAAATTGTGAAGCAAAAAAAAAAAAGTAAAGGTTCCTCACAATCAATGGCCCGAGTCGTTTCTTTTTCACCTTGCATTGCACTACGTGCAGAAGAGAGTGCGAGTGCGGGATGGAGGAGGAGAAAGGAGGGGGTAGAGAGGGGCCCCTTTTCTGTAAACGCAGCGGCGAGCTTCTCCACAACAGGGCGCAAAAGGTGGTGCCGCATGTGTAAAGTGGGTCTCACCTGTAGTATGTATATATAGCTTGGCAAATTCCCACACCATCGGTCTTTAGTCGCTACCACACACCCAACAAGCACCTAACCACCGCTATAGCTTAAATATCGCCTCCCATACTCATGAGGAGAATGTACCGCAGCGACCAGTCCCGGCATATGGCCTTCCAGTTCAAGGACCCGTTCGCCGCCGACCAGTTCGTCGTCGCCAACACCGCCCTCGGCATCGCCTGCCGGCCCAACTGTGACCTGGGTTTCCCAGAGTACAAGAAGCAACATCTCCGCTTCTACGACTCGCTCGACCAGGCCGTTGCCGACCATTTCACGCCTTGCAAGTACTGCTTCCCAAACGGCCACGCCAACGACCACTCCGGCACCAGTAAACACAACAGTCATGCGCACGCCGTCGTCGTTCCGCCCGGCTGCGTCGCCATCGACATCGACCTCCTCGTGCGCACCGTCCAGCACGTCAACAGCGCCATCGACTTCATTCCGCCGCTGCTCGTCGAGGACGAGGCCAAGACGGGGGTTCTGCGCAAGATGATCTGGGCCTCTTCGAATGGCGTCCTCAAGCGCCGCCCGCTGCCAGGCGCCGCCTTCCGGACGTCACCGGGCCACGGCTCCTCTGACTCCAACTCGCTACACCCACCATCCTCCCCTGACTCCGTCAGCCTCACCAAGAACGAGTTCGACCGCCTCAAGCTGATCGACCTCGCCTTCCGCCACATCGCCATGGCCGCATCGACCACAATCCCCGAACTCAGCAGCTCTCCTGCTACCTCCTCCTCTGGTGGTGCTTCCCACCTCGGCAGCGTCAGCTCCGAGGCTGGACAGCGAGCCGGAGATTCCGCAGGTAAGAAGCGCCGCCGCCGCGGTGGCGTCCTCGGCTTCAAAGAGCTCGCCGCAAAGTCCAACCTCAGCCCTTGGCACTTCCACAGAGTGTTCAAGGGGGTCACAGGACTCACACCCAAGAACTACGGTGACCGCTGCTGCGATTTCCTCCGCCGCCAGGCCAGCTCCCCACCGAGCGACCGTGTCATCGCCATCGCCGCACACATCGCCAACCCAACGCTCGCCGACGAGGAGTCGGCCGAGGTGGGCTCCACCGCTGACGAGAATACTGTTGTTACCGACACCGCTGCCGGCGATGACCTCATCTCGTCGGCCTCGATGTCGCTCTCCAACTCCCTCAACACACACACCCAGTCGAACATGACCCCGTCGTCCTCAGCGCTCTCATCCCCTACATCCGCTCACTCCGTGCTGAGCTGCTCGCCCGTCACAGCCTCGTTCAAGGCCCACTCTATGGCCCGCGCCGAATCCGCAGGCGAGTCGTCCAACAAGAGACGCCGCCACTCCAAGGTTGACACCGAGCCGAAGTCTCCGATGGAGTACTTCCCGTACCCATCGGAGCCGCACTTTGCACAGGGACCTCCGGATGCCTCTTTCCTCAGCGTTGGCGTGCCTACACTTGTCTCGTCGACCACACCTACATACACATCTAAGGGCGACTCTACCGAGGCTGAGCTCAGAGCTGAGTGGGGCTCCTCCTCCTCCTCCTCCTCCCTCACATTAATGTCGCACTATTGCTCTCAGTCCCCGCGATTCGTCCATCCATAGTCCGTATACGATGTTCCTCCTACAGACCCTCGCCATTCAATCCCCGTTCCGCATGTATCTTTGCTTCCCAGGCCTACCAGGCGTGTGCTACCCAGGCGTATGCTTACGGGGGCGGCTCACCTCGGATCTTCCGAAAGCAGACTCTTTGCCGCTCTTAGCATGAATGTAGTAATAGCGTACGCTCAACCCGTCAACCCGTCGTAGTCCGAGGCACCAACCCGAACGGTTTCAGACCAATCGACGTTATCGCAGTTGTGCCATGCCTCGTTTCCCCCGCTCCGAGAGTTCCAAAAATTTTTAATGCAACCTCTGGCCGGTGGCCATGTTACATTCATGCAGCGGTACTTTCTTATCGCTTCAACTCGGATTGTCAGACTAGTGCACCGCCTTATAGAGTGAGACCATCATTTAACAGAGCCCTCTTCGCCCTCGCAATAGCCTCCCTCCATTCTCAAATCCAGTACACAAGAGCTCCCACCAGATGCCAGCAACCCTCCCACACAAGTACCACGACGAGATCGTCGACAAAGGTTACACCGTCATCAAGGGTCTTCTGACCCAGCAAGAAATTGACGACCTGCTGGACCTCTCGCAGCAGGAGATTGATGCAGCCCGTGCAGGCAAGTGGCCATATGTGAGGCTCAACGGCAAGCAGTTCCCGCCCTGGGACTCGCCCGATGACGAGCCCGACATCTGGGGCGTTACGCACCTGATGCACCCGAACTGGGGTCCTGAGCTCAGTGCCAAGTTCCAGGAGTTCTACACCAACGAGAAGCTGCTCAATGTCGTCAAGGACATCCTCCAAACGGACGACCTCACCATGGAGCTGCTCAATATGCTGATCAACCCGGAGCGCAAGGACTTTGACCTCTGCTGGCACCGCGACGACGTCAAGAACACTGCCACCGACGAGGAGGAGATGAAGGTTCTGGACGCCTGTGCTTTCGCCGGCGCCCAGTTCAACCTGGCCCTCAAGGACGACGTCAACCTGATCGTCGTCCCAGACTCGCACCTTAGACCGCGCACCGCTGAAGAGAAGGAGAAGACCAAGTTCGAGCCAATCTCCGGCCAGCTCATCGTCCACCTCGAGCCCGGCGACTGTGCCTTCTACAACCCGAACATCCTCCACAGAGCCACGTACTCGACGGCGAGACCGCGCGTGACGCTACACGGCTCCTACGGAAGTGCAGAGCTCGGTAAGAACAGGGCCCGTTTGGTCCTCCAACACGGTGTCTCCGACTGGGTCGACAAGCTTGACCCGGTCAACGAGGACATGCGGGTTCTCCGCGACCGGCTCCTGGAGATGGCCGATGAAATCAAGGGAGTGGACCTCGGTTACTCTCTGGATGGCTAAGCTAGCATGCCTTGGCCGGCCGTCTCTGGCCCGCCCTGGCCATCTCTGGCCTGTCCTGGCCTGCCCTGGCCTGAGCTATTTAATTATGGCTTATGGAAAATGAATGTCTACTCGCTTTGACTCGTTGACTATATACTCTCGGGCTTGCCCCGACAATCCCTTACACTTATTATTATTTTTCCAGTACACGCTCCACGGCTCCCCGACTGACGTCTAACTGCCTATTTGTGGACTGGCAACAGTTCCAGCTCTGTATCGAGGTACCGTACGTAACTATCTTTATTATGTAGTCCCTTGAGTTTCTCCGTAACTGCTGCTAAAAGCAAGCGGACTCCCTCAGTGACCCCCAACTTCGAGTCCTTTGCAGACCTCCTCCCGCCGTCCCGTTCCGGTTTGCAAAAGCGACCCTGTGACCTTGGAGCTCGAGCTGAGCGCTTGACACCGATGACCTAGTAGTGTCAGCAGCGTGCCTATTCCTGCAGCCCCGGTACGCAGGCCTGGGAAGGGCTAGTCCGCTCCGAAACTCCAGATCCCAGTTGCCATATAGGTCGGGTTTTTTTCTTATCTGAGCTGACGAAACGGCGCTAATACTGCAGGCCGGATATCAAGTAATCATCGGTACAAATTAGTCAGATACAACGAACACCGAACCAGCACCTGCCGCAACCTGCCACCAGGCGATGTCACCTTTGGAAGATCCACCAACCTATGAGGGTCGCACAGCATCGCACTACCCACCTGCAGTCCCCTCTTCCCGGCGGGTCCTGCCTGCCCCGTAGGTCAGAGCTGACTGTCCGCCTGTCTGCACAGTCCTGCCTGCCTGTCTGTCTGTCTGTCTGTCTGTC
>JADIOY010000288.1:0-10730 GCA_018344475.1 Xiuguozyma silvatica | reverse complement strand
TACTCTAGCCCTGCAAAAAACTCAAAAAAAAAAACCAAAATCTGTCCCTCTTTGGGATCGGGGAAATTTTTTTTTTTTTTTTTTCACCTTGAACTTTTCCCTCTAACAAAGTGATTAGATCGTCATGAAGGAGACTGTTGTCGACGTGGCCCCAAAGTGCATCTCGGGGATCCAGTTCGGCGCATTTTCTGACTCTGAGATCGTCGCACAGTCTGAGGTCGAGGTCTCGACTAGAAACCTCTTCGACCTGGACCATGGCCGGACCCCTGTCACCAACGGTGCTCTCGACCCTAAAATGGGCATCTCGTCCAACGCAGCCGTATGTGCCACCTGCCACGGCAACCTGGCGACGTGCCACGGCCACTTTGGACACATCAAGCTGGCTCTTCCTGTTTTCCACGTCGGATACTTTAAAGCCACGATCCAGGTGCTCCAGACCATCTGTAAAAACTGCTCTGCGGTGCTGCTCGACGAGGCCTCGAAGCGCAAGTTCCTGAACGAGCTGAGACGCCCGGACCTCGACAACCTCCGCAAGATGAAGATCGTCAAGCGAGTGCTCGACCAGGCCAAGAAGCAGCGCCGCTGCCTGCATTGCGGTGCGCTCAACGGCGTTGTCAAGAGAGCCGCAGCCGGCGGTGGCCCTGCGGCGCTCAAGATCATCCACGACTCGTTCCGTTGGATCGGCAAGAAGGGTGCCCCCGAGAAGGACGTGTGGAGCGAGGACTTTGAGCACTTCTTCGAGGAGAATCCTGACCTCGAGAAGTTCTACAAGCGGTGCTACGACGACCTCAACCCGCTCAAAGTGCTCAACCTGTTTAAGCAGATCAGCCCGATGGACTGCGAGCTGCTTGGAATCGACCCGGCCAAAGGTGGCCGTCCAGAGATGTACATCTGGCGGTACCTTCCCGCACCTCCCGTGTGTATCAGACCTTCTGTCATGATGGGTGACTCGAACACCTCGAACGAGGACGACCTCACCGTCAAGCTCACCGAGATCGTTTGGACCTCCTCGATGATCAGGGCCGGCATCCTCAAGGGCATCTCGCTCAACTCCTTGATGGAGCAGTGGGACTACCTGCAACTTGCCATCGCCATGTATATCAACTCCGACGTCGTCTCACCTTCCATGATGCCGGGCTCCAGCGGTAGCTCCAAGTCCGCGAAGCCAATTAGAGGCCTCTGCCAGAGACTGAAGGGTAAGCAGGGCCGTTTCAGGGGAAACCTCTCCGGCAAGCGTGTCGACTTCTCCGGAAGAACCGTTATTTCGCCGGACCCAAACCTTAGAATCGACCAGGTCGCTGTCCCAGAGCTTGTTGCCAAAGTCCTCACGTACCCGGAGAAGGTCACCCGTTACAACAAGAAGAAGCTCCAGAAGCTCGTCAAGAACGGTCCAGACGTTCACCCCGGTGCCAACTACCTGATGCGCCGCAACGAGAATGTTAAGAGAAACCTCCGCTACGGTGACCGCGCCAAGCTCGCCAGAAGTTTGAACTATGGTGATATCGTCGAGCGTCACCTCGTCGATGGTGACATCGTCCTCTTCAACAGACAGCCTTCGCTCCATCGTCTTTCGATCCTGTGTCACTACGTCACTGTCAAGCCTTGGAGAACCTTCCGTTTCAACGAGTGTGTGTGTGCACCTTACAATGCCGACTTCGACGGTGACGAGATGAACCTCCACGTCCCTCAGACTGAAGAGGCCCGTGCCGAGGCCGCCACGCTGATGGGTGTCAAGAGCAACCTTTTAACTCCAAAGTCAGGTGAGCCAATCATCGCTGCCACCCAGGATTTCATCACTGGTTCCTACCTGATCACCAGCAAGGACTCATTCTATAACAGAGCTACCTTCTCCCAGATGTGTGTGATGATGTCGGATGGTACGACCAAGTTCGACCTCCCGCCACCTGCTGTCTTCAAGCCGACTTACCTGTGGACCGGTAAGCAGCTTTACAGCATGCTTATTAGACCAAACAAGCAGTCCAATGTGTTGCTCAACTTCGATTCGAAGTGCAAGACCTTTGAGGCTCCTGCCGTTGGCGAGCCGAATGAGATGTCTCCAAACGATGGCTTTGTCATTGTGCGTAACTCTGAGCTGCTTGCCGGTGTTATGGACAAGGCTCTTCTGGGTGACGGCAAGAAGTCCTCACTGTTCTATACCATCATGCGTGATTATGGTAATGACGAGGCTGCCAACGCCATGAACCGTATGGCCAAGCTCTGCTCGCGTTATATGGGTGAGAAGGGATTCTCGATTGGTATCAACGATGTTATTCCAAGTGAGGACCTGAAACACAAGAAGGAGTTGATGGTTAAGGCCGCATACAAGAAATGCGATGACCTGATTGAACTTTTCAAGCAGGGCAAACTGGAGACTCAGCCTGGTTGTAACGAGGAAGAGACTCTTGAGGCCAAGATTGGTGGTCTTCTCTCGAAGGTCAGAGAGGAAGTGGGTGAAATTTGCATTAAGGAACTCGACAAGTCGAACGCTCCGCTCATCATGGCAACGTGTGGATCGAAGGGTTCTACCTTGAACGTGTCTCAGATGGTTGCTGTCGTGGGTCAGCAGATTATTTCTGGACATAGAGTTCCTGACGGTTTCCAGGACCGTACTCTGCCGCACTTCCTCAAGAACTCGAAGACCCCTCAGTCGAAGGGTTTCGTTAGCGACTCCTTCTACTCTGGCCTCAATCCTCCAGAGTTTTTGTTCCATGCCATCTCGGGTAGAGAGGGTCTGGTCGATACCGCAGTTAAGACTGCCGAGACCGGTTACACCTCTCGTCGTCTGATGAAGTCTATGGAGGACCTCAGTGCTCGTTACGACAACACAGTTAGAAATTCCGGAAATGGCATTGTGCAGTTCAGCTACGGCGGTGACGGCCTGGACCCAATGGATATGGAGGGCGATGCCGTCCCTGTTAACTTTGAGAGAACTTGGGAGCACTCCTTCTTTGTCACTCTTGACCACGACGACAGAGCCCTGTATCCTTACGAGGTTACTGAGATTGTCAATTCTGTCTTGGACCCTTACAAGGACAAGCTTGTCCGTGTTGATAACTTGGGTAACGTTGTTCCAAAGGAGGATGATGACAAGATTGAATATGTTGACAAATATGATGCCGAGCGGAACTTCTACGACTCGATTAAGAACTTTGTCGGCAAGAAGGTCCAGAAGATTGCATCCCTCAGAGAGGAGAAGCACCTGCCAGCGCTTCTTGTGAAGCCTCACCGGACTCCAAAGATGGACGATCCAGCTGAAATTGACCTTGTGAACAAGTTGCAGAAGATCTCTGACAGCATGATTCACAAGTTCCTGGGCCTGTGTCTCTCCAAGTACACCAAGGCTCGTGTGGAGCCGGGTACTGCAGTTGGTGCCATCGGTGCCCATTCGATTGGTGAGCCAGGTACCCAGATGACGCTCAAGACCTTCCACTTTGCTGGTGTTGCTTCGATGAACGTCACGCTCGGTGTGCCGCGTATCAAGGAGATCATCAATGCCTCGAAGCTCATCTCGACTCCTATTTTGAAGGCCGTTCTGGTGAACGACAGAGACGAGAGAGCTGCCCGTGTGGTTAAGGGCAGAATCGAAAAGACTCTGCTGGAGGATGTTGCATTCTACATCGAGGATGTCTACAAGGAGAACCAGGCCTTCCTGCAGGTGAAGGTCGATCTGGAGAGCATTGAGAAGCTTCAGTTGGAGCTCACCCTTGACCAGATCGCCACTGCTATTGCTGCATCGAAGCTGAAGATTCCAAGCTCTGGGGTCGCCGTTGTCGGCAAAAACAAGATTCAAGTCCTCGTTAGCGAGATGGGTCTTGAAAATGGCAAGCTCAATACGCGTTCGGCTGCTTCGAGAGAGGTTGCCGCACTGGCCAACAAGGATCCCGAGGAGAAGGCCCGCCTTCAAAAGAGCGCACTCTTCTACAAGATGCAGCAGCTTAAGCGGCAGCTTACGAAGGTTGTCGTTAAGGGTCTTCCAGAGGTGTCCCGCGCCGTCATCAACGTTCGCGATGATGGATGCAAGGAGCTGCTTGTCGAAGGTTATGGCCTCAAGGAAGTCATGGCTACCGACGGTGTCGTTGCCTCCAAGACGAAAACCAACCACGTCATCGAGATCTTCCACGTGCTCGGTATCGAGGCTGCGCGGTCGAGTATCATCGGCGAGATTGACTACACGATGGGTTCTCACGGTATGAGTGTCGACCCTCGTCACCTGCAATTGCTGGGCGATGTCATGAGCTACAAGGGTGAGGTTCTCGGTATTACGAGATTCGGTCTTGCCAAGATGAGAGACTCTGTTCTTCAGCTGGCTTCGTTCGAGAAGACCACCGACCATCTGTTCGATGCTGCCTTCTACATGAAGAAGGACAAGGTCGAAGGTGTCTCGGAGCGGATCATCCTTGGCCAAACGATGAGCATCGGTACCGGCTCGTTCGAGCTCGCTGTGAAGAACAAGATTCCGAAGGACAAGTTGAAGCCTAAGGAGGCTCTCTTCGATAGCCTGTGCGATGGCATTGTCCCCCCGTCGATCTCGGTTGCTTAAGTGCAAAGTGAAAAAAAACGTTGATTGTGTGCATCAAAAAGTTCATATATATATATATATTTCAGTGATAAATCCCCCCCCCCATAAATGAAACCAAAATTGGGTCCTACTGCTTCTGTGCGGTTGACAGCGATTTGTTGATCGTCAGCAGTGCTCCATTCGACAGGACCTCGATGCGCTCGACGGCCGTCCACTCGCTGCTGTCGTCATCGTGAGTTCTGACCTCGAAGCCAGAGTCGGTGTTTTTCAGTTCGAGCTTCTTGCCGTTCAGGGTCTCCAAGGACACGGCCTTGCCTGAGTTAAACGAGTTGGAAGCGACCTGGGCGACGTGGGACTCGACAAAGTGGCGCACGTTCCTGTTGATGACTGCCTCTTCGTTCTGGCCCTCGACTGGGGACTCTGGGAACTGCCAAGGCTTGCTCTCAAGGTCGAGCATGGCATCGTTGGTTGGTGCAAACACGAGCAACATCTTTCCCTCCTCGTCGGCCGAGTTGATGTTGAACGAGGACGAATCCTTGAACATCCTGTAAACGTCGATCAGGTCCCGGACGTAGGAGGAGAAGATGCTAACGTCGGCCTCTTTGTCGAGAGCAGTGGCCAGGTTGCTGCCGGCAACCTCTGGCATGACGGTGAACTTCATCTTTCCCGACACATCCTGAGCTGCGGCAAGGGCACCCTTAACCTTCAGCTTGAGTTCGTTGTAGCCGTCCGACAGCTTCTCGATGACCTCCGCCGGGATGTCGACGACCATCTGGTAGAGAGCGTCCTCGTCGTTCCCATCGTTGTCTCCAGTTGCAGGGACCTTCATGACCATCTCAGTGTAGTCCATGCCGTCACGCTTGACCTTACGGGTCTCGAGGTCGCTCTCGTCGATGACGAGGTTGTGTAAGTCGACGACGTTCTTGGCGTCCCGCTTCGCGAGGTGGCGCTTGAGCTCGTCATCGTCCACGACAAAGTTCAGGTTCACAACGTTTTTTGCATCCCGCTTCTGCTTCTTCTGCTTCTTCTTGCCAGCGAGCTCGTTCTCGTCGATGACGATGTTGATGTTGGCGACGTTCTTGGCGTCCCGCTTGGTGAGCAACCGGGAGTCGTCCACGACAAAATTAAGGTCCACAACGTTCTTTGCATCCCGCTTCTCGAGCTGCTGGGCCTCCTGCTCGAGCGCAGCGACGTCCAGTGGGTCGAATTTCAGGTTGGCAACGTTCTTGGCCTCGGCCTGAGCGGCAAAAGTCCCCGCGAGGGCCAGCAAAACAGTGTGATAGAGCTTCATTCCAGTAGAAGGCAGGTTAATAATTGGTGGGGAGATTAACTAATTTCCGGGCGGCCATCTCAAGTAGAAAATCTTCTGAGGGGGGGATCAAAACAACCCCTCGCCTCCCCTCCCATATTTACCCCCCCATTTTGTACACCCCCTCTTCCTATGAAGGACTCCACGTACAACTATGTGCACATGCCAGACCAGCGGCACGTGCTGTTCCGGGAACTCTGGCAGCGTGATGACCTCGGGTTCGACGATATCGACCTCCCGCCGGGCGCCTACAGCCTCTCAGCGACGACCAGGGAGAACCTTCTCCAGCAGTTCCTATCTAGCGGTGACGAGGTTGAGAACGACCTGACGATCATCAACGGCTCGAACCCGATGTTCAACTCGTCGTATGCGAACCGCATGAAGCAGAAGAGCCGGAACCTGAACTGGAAAGACCTCGGCCTGTCCGAGTTCCTCAGCAAGGAGCGTCATGTGAAGGACACCAGCATCTTACAGCGGCCGCAATTTGGCGCTGATCTGGGCCCCGCTGGAACGGGAGAAGCAGGTCTGAACGGTGTACTGGATACCGATCTACAGATGGAGACGGCAGCTGCGCGTGATCCGGTTGCTGCCGCCGGTAGAATTGCCGTGACAGTTTCAGCGCCAGACGAGCCGGAGCTCTCGTTCCTACCGGAGGAGATAAACTCGACGGCCAACTTTGATGAGCCGGACAGCTTCATTGGAAGAGTCCACCGGCACGATGGCCAGAGGCGTAATAATGGTACCGGTGGCGGTGCCATTGGCATTGCCGATTCGACGCCGGTCGTCAGCAACAGAACCATCTCCCAGAGCCTGGAAAGCATGTCCTCGCTCGGCGCACAAGTAAAAAGACGACATTCGGTAAGGCAGGCGTCTGCAGGCTCGGAGGGCCAGGGCCAGGGCCAGGACCGGAGCCAGGGCCAAGCTTCTGCCGGGGACT
Organism: Xiuguozyma silvatica; assembly: GCA_018344475.1. Taxonomy (NCBI): domain Eukaryota; kingdom Fungi; phylum Ascomycota; class Pichiomycetes; order Pichiales; family Pichiaceae; genus Xiuguozyma; species Xiuguozyma silvatica. The sequence continues at coordinate 3,965 of JADIOY010000288.1, read as the reverse complement.
CGGCCACGGCCTCCGCCAGAATGATCAGGTAATCGTTTCCATGCATTAATATAGAGAAAGTCCTTTCTTTTCTACTCCTCGTCGTTGGACGAGCTCTCTGGCTTCTTCGGCTCCTTGACGATCAGCTTCGGCAGCTTGACGACTTTGACGGTGCGCGGTCTCGACGCGTGTGATATCTTCCTTCCAGACCCGGACCCGTTGCGGCACTTTTGGCAGCGCATCACGATGTACTCGACGGCGCGCTTGCTGATGTACCAGTGGCGGCGTGTGATGTTGTAGACCTGCATCGCGTTGATGCATTTGTAATGCTGGTGGGTGGCCATGACGATGAATGGAATATCGGCATAGTCCGGGACGACAACGTCCGGGTCCCGCAGGTAGTGCACCGAAAGGCCGTCCTCCTTGTACACCTTGAAACGCTGGTTGATCCAACGGCGAGCGTTCGAGATCGACCGCATCTGCTGCTTGTCTGGGTGAATACCGATAGCGATCAGTTTCTCCAGCAGACAGCTCGTGGCCACAAAGCCCTTCATTCTAAGAACCTCGTACTCGATCTCGGTAGGACCGTACATAGGGAACGCATCTTCGTCGCCGCCATTTGCAGGCACCTTGCCGGTCCAACGCGCGTAGAACCGGTACATGACCTCATCGTAGTCCCTCTTGAACTCATCGGTGACAACTTTGAGTTGGTCCTTGTCGACTGGTTGCTCGGAATGCCGCTGCTGGAGATTGCTCCAAGTGACGTAGGCAGGCATGTCGGGGCTCTTGTCACGACGACGAGGTTTCACGGTAGACAGGTCTGGAGGCAGAGACGAAGGGTAGTTGTAGTCGAACGGCGCATCGGCACGACGACGACGTCTGCGCACTTTTGGTGCCTTCTCGCCGTCTTCTGCTCCAGCGTCGATCTCTCTGTACTCTTCGTCCTTCTCCTTCTGCTTCCGCTTCCGGCCTCTTCCGGTCGTCTTGACCTTCTTCGGCCGGCCCACTTTGGCCCTTGGCTTCCTGTGACCGCCTGCCTTGCGGCGGGTGCCAGACTGAATGTAATCCTCGTCCTGGTCATCGTTGTCGTTCTCCTCGGTAGACGACCCTTCCTCGGCATCCTCCACCTGGGTGGATGTCGAGGCAGCCTCTTCGTCGTTGTCCTCATCGACATCGTCATCGTCGTCCTCTTCCTCTTCCTCTTCCTCTTCCTCTTCCTCCTCTTCCTCCTCTTCCCCATCTTCCGCTTCTTCCACTTCTTCCTCTTTTGCCTCCTCCTCTTCCTCTCTCTCTATATCCGCAGCCTTCTCGACGGCAGCCTTATACTCCTCGGCCGTCGTTGGATGCTGTGGCTGGAACTTGCCGAGCTGCTTTGGCTCGACGTTGTAACCGTAGTACTGGTAGCCGGAGACGACGGCGTTGACGTTGGAGATCACGAGCGAGTCGCACGAGAAATCCTCGTCCTCCATCTTTGGCACAATGTGTTCGTACTTGTCGACGAGCCGCTCGGCGGACACCGAAAGAAGCCTTGCGACGACCATCCGCGTCAGCGTCTTCAAGTTGTACGATATCTCGCTGACGAACCGTGGCTTGCTATCGATCTGTCTGATGAAAACCATCTTCCGGTCGCTTGTGAACTGCACCCACAGCACCGTCCAGTAGTACTTGAGCTTGACGGCCAGCACAAGCCCATACTTGCGCAGCTCGCTGCTCTTCTTGGCCGACAGCCAACGCTTCATGTTAGACAGTTTCCCGACGAGTTTCTGCGCAGCGGTCTCCAGAGCATGCTGCAACTCCTCAGGCAGCTCGTCCTTGGGCAGCTGCGACACTCTGTCGTACACTTCGTCGTCTACAAGCAGGTGGACGTGGTAGTCGGTCTTGGCGCCTCTAGACTGATACGTCACAGCAGGATTCGAGCAGGTGGCTCTCGCAAGCGTATAGAGCGCTGCGGGAGAATTGATCAGGCTCTGGTCCTCTGCATCATCTTCCGTGCTCAGGAATGACTTGGTCACGTTGACCCGCACGTCCGGCACGCTCTTGGGTAGCTTCGGCATCGAACAGGACACGGTCTAAGGATGCAAAAGTGACCTGTAGGTACTAAAAAAAATGGTGGACTGGACTTTTTGGGGACTCGTTAAATATAAGATTTACTGTGTAGAAGGGGGAGAATAATAAATAGGTGTGTGTGTGTGTACCAGAGGGTCTCGGAGGGTCTCTGCCTCTGCCTTAGTGCTTTTTGTAGTAGATGGCGGAGGTATCTGGGCCGGTCGTGATGAGCTGCTCGAACTTGGCAGTGTCGATCAGCTGGAGGCGGTCGTTGGCAGCCTCCTTCTCTGGCTTGTCTGCCTCGTCAGGCTCGAGGAGGGACGGGATGCTCGATGGGGTCGGCACTCTGACACGCTTGAAGTTTCCGAGCTGGCCCCACTCGTTGTCGCCCCAAACGTAGACGTCGTTGTTGTTGAGGGTGACGTCGACGTGGGAGCCGCCGACGGCCCAGTGCTTGACGCCAATCTTCTCGACGCGCTGGGTCTTCTCGTTGTACTCCTCCAAGTCGCCGATCTGCTTGACCTGCGAAGGATCGGACTGGGCGTGAATGTACCGTCCGGAACCAAGCTGGCCCTTTTGGCCGTTTCCCCAAGAGAGGGTCTTTGCGGCGGACTGCTCGGCGTCGGTGACCTCGTTCATGGAAAACTGGCCTTGGCGGGACATCGACTTCTCAAAGAGCTCGTACATGTTCGAGGAGACGTAGGTTGCAAAGGCGGTGTCACCGCCGGCAGCGATGTCAATGCACTGAGGCATCTCGCCGCGCTTGAAGTGGTGCGTGGACTGGACCTTGACCTGCGTTGGGTACGGGACGATCTCGGTGTTGTACTGCATCTCCTTGCCGACGGCGCCGTAGGTGTTGCGGCCCCAGGCCCAGACGGTTCCGAGGGAGTCGCGGGCGAGCGTGAAGTAGTCGCCGGCGGCAATCTGCTTGATCTCACGCTTCTGAACGGTGTCCTTGTCGTCGATGTACTTGTTGAGGAGTGAGACATCCTGGACCTCGTTGGCCGGTGGAGGCGGGTCGAACTGGGACAGGTCCGGCAGGCCGAACTGGCCGTACGACTTGGCGGTAGGCTTGTCATAACCGGTGGCAAGGGTCTCAACGGAGCCATCCTTGGTCAACAGAACGAGATGGTCCTTACCGGAGGCGATGTCGGCGATCGCGGCACCTTTGGTGTCAACCTGCTTGAACGGAGTCGACGAGGTGCCGACCCAGCCTTTGGCGGTGCCCGAGAAGCCCTTCTGTGCGTCCGAGGACTCTGGCAGGTACAGCACATCGCCGCTGGCAGTCAAGGCATAGACTGTATCGTGAGAGATGGTGGCCTTGACGATGTTCTGGCCAGTGACGGTTGGCTTCTTGTAGTCACCGCCGAAACCGACACCCCACTGGTACAGGTCACCCTTGTCGTTGACGAGGGCACCCGACTTGTCGCCGAGGGCCACGTAGCGGGCAAACACCTTGTCAAAGAAGGGAAGCCTCTTGAAGACGGGCTGGAACTCGGTCTTGTTTCCCTCTTCGGTGTCGACCATCTGGTACTTGTTGTTACCGCAGATGTAGACGCCGGGGACGGTCGAGTCGTACGGGTCGGTCAGCTTGTAGATTTTGCGGTCGATCTTGTGGACGTTGACCTTGAGCGAAGGGTCATTCTCGTCGATCTGTGTGTGGCTGTTCTCGACAGGCTCGTCAGGCAGGCCCGAGAGGTCCTTGACCCGCTTCTGCATGGTGTCCGAGCGGAGGTAGAACTCGTAGGCAGCGACGGCGCCGGCGAACACGGCGAGGCCAATAAGCCGCGAGCCGCGTGTGCGGGCCTCCTTCTGCTCGTTAGCAAGCGCCTCGTCCTCCTCGGCAGAACGGTGCGAGCTGTACGGGTCGGTACGGTAGAGGTTCTGCTTCTCGGCGAAGTTGTACTTGCGGGTACCTTTAAGCGGCTGGTCGTTTGAAT
>JADIOY010000287.1:0-10768 GCA_018344475.1 Xiuguozyma silvatica | reverse complement strand
CCTCACCTATCCTCGGCCTCACTCTTTTCGGCCCCCTGTAATATTTTTTTTAACCCCCTCCCCATAGTTAACTTGCTCTTCCAGCTCTCCTTATACCATGTCCAGCAGGCGGGCCACTGTGTCTCCGCAGGCCTCGCTCACGCTGATCATATTTGCCGGGCTCTCGCTCGTCGCCCTCGTGGCCTGGTCCTTCCAGCGGCCCCTCACGGACGCCGATCTGGGCTCTTGTAGAGGCGTCTATATGTCTCCTGCTTACGCTAGGGTCTACGGCTTCGACGAGTCCCACACCCGCTACGCCAGCAAGTACGCCCTGTACCTCTACCGCGAGCAAGACAAGGACCCGCTGCCCTCTGAGGAGGGAATTGACAGCGCCGCCGCCGGCCTCACGGGCACTCCGGTGCTCTTTATTCCCGGAAACGCAGGCTCCTACAAGCAGGTACGCTCCATCGCCGCAGAGGCCGCCAACATGCACTACCTGGGCGGCCACGGCAGCATGCCGCTCGACTTCTTCTCGGCGGACTTCAACGGTGACTTTACCGCCTTCCACGGCCGCACAATGATGGACCAGTCCGAGTACCTCAACGACGCTGTGCGCTTCATCCTCGAGCTCTATAAAGGCCGCTCCGACCCACCCTCCTCGGTGATCCTGCTCGCCCACTCCATGGGCGGCATCGTCGCCCGCGTCATGCCCACCTTGCCAAACTATCCTGGAGGTTCCGTTAATACTATCCTCACCCTTGCAGCCCCGCACGCGGCCGCTCCGGCAACCTTCGACGGCGAGCTGCTCAGGGTGTTCCGCAAGGCTGACGACTACTGGCGCTCTGCGTTTGCAGACACCGCGGCCGCCGCAGCATCGGGTTACAGCAAGACGCTCGTCGCGCAGGCCCGCGAACGGCTCCAGAACGTCACTCTCGTCTCCATAACGGGCGGCATCCTAGACACAACGCTCCCAGCAGACTACACGACGCTCACCTCGCTCGTCCCAGAAACGAACGGCTTCACCGTCACCACCGCAGGCATCCCTGGAGTCTGGACTCCAATGGACCATTTGGCGATTGTCTGGTGTGACCAGCTGCGTAAAGTCGTTGCTAGCACACTCTTGGAGGCTGCCCCCGTTGAAAGCACCGCCGGCCGTATGGAGGTGTTCCGCCGGGTCCTGGTCGGGCCTGGTGCCCCCTCAGGCTTCTTCGATGACATTGAGGGCTCCTCTTCCGACTCCTTTGGCTTGAAGATCGACATGACCCAGATGAAGGAGTCCGCGCGCGAGCGTAGCCTCGTCCTCCCATCCAAAGTGAAGCGGCATGTCAGTCCACCGCCGCCAACCATTCATATGTTCCACCTTCCTCGGGACGGCCCACAGATGAAGTTCAGCCTTGTCAGCTCCTCTCGGCCCACCACTTTGGAAGACAACTCGGCTCCCTCGGTCCTGCTGTGCAGGACCACTGAGCAGAAGTTCGACACCGTCTTTGACTACACCTCCTCGTCGACGTCCCAGTATGTGCAATTAGAGTGCCGGAACGCCATCGAGTACCTCAAGACTGTACCCAGATCCGCCAGGGGACTCAATAGCGGGAAGTCAAGCCTTGGCGGCTCCTTGAACCCATTCTACAGCATTGAACTGAGCTCTGAAGAGCTCACTGGATACACGTCGATTGTTGTTGCCGAGTCCCCCGGCTACGAGTGGACCCAATCCGAGTTCCTGATGGCGGACCTCTCGTCTGAGGCAGATTCCCGTGTCACACTTGGTAAGAAGTCGCTCTGGTGGCTTCTGACCCGTGGATACGATGTCACCCTGCCTTCGAAGCATCCGCTCGTCGTCGACATTGCTGTCCCCTCCGCCCGCTCGGCTCTTCTCACATATACTTTTGACATTCGGTATCAGAGCTCCCCTAGTGAGCGATTCACTCCTCTCCTGGGGCAGAAGATTGGTGATGACACCAAGTGGCACGTTGACATTCACAACGGCACTCTGATCAGATCACGTCTCTCTGGCGGCCATACGCCATTCGTTCCGTACAAGAACTCGGAGCATCTCGGTCTCAAGCTTTTTGCAGACTCTAAATCCGACCAGATTCTCGACATTTACATGTCAGTGGACTGGTTCGGCTCGCTGCGCAACCTGGTGCTCCCATATCGTCTTTCCATTGTGGGACTACCAGTCTTTGTGACCTGTCTCGTGATTCTCCTGCAGATCCAGACATACGTGAAACACTCCGTCTTCCCAGCGTTTGGTGACACTCTGCTCCGGCTCTGTGCTCCACGCATGATTGTCTCTGCCTTGGCAGTGTTCTGCTTCCTTCCATGGGTAGTTACTACTGGTCTCGCAAAGAAGGTTCTGCCGCTGCTCGACCCGGTGCCAGTTCCCAACAAGATGCTCTGGAGTGCTCTTGCTGGTGAGGACGTCAAGGTTGACAAGTACTTCCTGGGTATCGGCGAGACGGCACTTTGGTTCTATGGACCACTGGCTCTCATCATCGCCACTGCTCTCGTTGCCACTCTTTACAACGTTGAGATGTTGATCATCCAATCTTGTGTCTTTGCCGCCGACAAGTGGCCGAAGGACTGGAGATTTGTCTCCTCCTCATCTCCGTCTGACTATGGCAGCAAGCGTCGGACGATCGTCTTCTTTACGCTGATGGTCCTCGTGCTCGTTTACCTGCCGTACCAGTTTGCGTTTGTCACTGCTTTCTGCACGCAGAGCTTCGTCGTGATCAAGGCGTACGTACAACATTCTCAAACTTCTGTTGTCTCTTCCAAGAGAGTCAAGGAGAAGAACAGTGCTGGACCGTACCCAACGACGTCTGGCTCTTCGGTCTCCACGGTGTCGTCCACGCCGTCGGCAACACCTAGTCCACCATCCCTGTCTCCTACGCCTTCCCTTAGACGTTCACCTCCGAAGTTCTCGAGCTACCGTAACTTCAACCTGTCGTTGCTGCTCTTAATGACGTGGATTCTCCCAATCAACATCCCGGTGCTGATTGTCTGGGTTCACAACTTCTCTCTGAGATGGGTCACACCATTCTCCTCGCACCACAATCTGCTTGCGGTGCTTCCTACTCTTCTGCTGGTTCAGTTGAACAATCACGGATTCCTGTACCTTCCCCCGAAGGGTGCCGCCACCAGAGCTGTCTCGATCGTGCTTCCTGTCTATGTTGGACTGTACGGACTTTTGTTCGGCACGAGACACCTCTTCTGGCTGCACCACCTGTTTAATTTGATGTGCGGGTGGTGCATCGTCCTTCTCATCGAGGACTACAGAACCGGACATTCGTTGAGGTTCTGTCAGGGCAGACCACAGCCTGACAAACTGCATTAAACCGCACCAACCATGTATATGTATCCATAATTTCACATAATTAACGTATCTATATTACATCACTGCATCGTGGCAGTGTATCCCTTGACCAGGAGGTATCCCAGGTTGACCTCATGCAGTGTGTGCACCGAGACGTCCTTCAAAGTCTTCTTCTTCGCCGCCTCGTCCATGTTAGTCGCCTCGAGAACCCAGGTCGAGTCCTGCATCATAGTGTCTATGGAGTCGTCAGAAGCTATGAGTAGTTTGAAATCTGGCGGGGACCGCGGCTTTCCGAGTTTTGCAAGTTCCCCAATGAGTGAGTAGAGTAAGCTCTGTAAGGATGCAGTCAGCAAGGCCTCGCTGAAAGCCGAGTCGAGGTGCACGGGGGCGCCCTGCTGCAAGTACTCGAAGAGTATAGAGTTGGTGAAACTGAGGGCGTACGATTCGGTTTTTCGGTCATCGTCATAGAGGTCTACAAAGAGGCGTTTCAGTTTACCCTTCTTTAGCAGCTGTAGTATCTGCAGCACGGCATCCTTGAGGTACTGCTGGACGCCCGGGTGTGTGTTGGCGTATATTTGAAGGCCAAATGCACGTCGTTTTTCGAAGGAGGCCTCTGGATACACCCCACGGTAGTACCAGATCTGCTCGATCGTGACCTGTATGAGCTCTATAAGTTTTTCTATGACAGTGTCGGCGGCAAGGTCCGTCGGCGTCGACGCAATGGCCGTCCTAGTTGGAGACGACGGAAGTGACATGTAATGAATTCGGACTTAAACTCCGGCGCTAAGAGTATTTTTTTTTTCTTGTCTACAAGCCATAACACGGTTAAGGGGAACGCGTCAGTTCAGTAAAGAGTGGCAATGCCGATCCAGCGAATTGAAGGTGAGGATGTCCACCGGATCACCTCTGGACAGGTTATCACAGATCTGACGACTGCAGTGAAAGAAGTGCTCGAAAACGCGCTTGATTCAGGCGCCAAGCAGGTTCACGTCACGTTCAAGAACCATGGTCTTGACTCGATTATGGTGAGCGATAACGGCTCAGGAATCAAGGAGGATGACTTCGACGCGCTCTGTCTGAAGCACTACACGTCGAAGCTTGCCAGCTTTGAAGATGTGGAGACTGTGGAGACGCTGGGCTTCCGCGGCGAAGCCATGAGCTCACTCTGTGCCATCGCCGAGGTCGCCATCCAGACTGCCACTAAGGAGGGCTCGCCGAAGGGCTGGAGCCTCAAGTACAACAAGATGGGGCTGTTGGGTAGCAAGGAGGTTGTGTCGAGGTCTGTCGGAACAACTGTGGAAATCTCAAGACTCTTTGAGACGCTCCCGGTGCGGCGGATCGACCTTGAAAAGAACATCAAACGAGAGTTTCACAAGGCCATCGAGTTCTTGCAATGCTACGCGCTTATGTGCACTGGGGTGCGCCTTGTGGTCCACCATACAGATGCCCGCAACCGCAAAAGCATCCTGCTATCGACGGCCGGTGCCGCAGACCTGAAACGCAATGTTCTGGCCGTGTTTGGATCGAATGGAATGCATGGCTTAGAGGCCGTCAACTCCACACTCGAGGTGCCAGCCAAGCTCCACCATGAGGCAATGGCTATCAAGCTGACTGGTTATGTGTCTAATGCGTCCTTTGGCCAGGGCCGGAGTGCAAACGACCGCCAGTTCTGGTTTGTCAATGGGCGCCCGGTGCACATGCCGAAGTTCTCGAAGGCCATCAACGAGACTTACAAGAAGTTCAACCACCTGCAGAGTCCTGTCATCATTCTCAACCTGGAGATCAACCCGCGCTTTGTTGACGTCAATGTGACCCCTGACAAGCGCACGGTGATGCTCAATAACGAGCCTACAATCTTGGAGGCCCTTCGGGAGAGCTTCTATGACACTTTCAGTGCCCACGACGTCAAGATTCCTCGCAATCAGGAGGCCACAGAGAAGATAGAGAAGCGGCAGGCGACTTTGGAGGGCTTTGCCATGATCCCACCTTCACCCTCGGTTCCTGCCGTTTCATCGGTCCCCTCTACTAAATATGTGAAGCCAGAGAAGCCGACGTCTGTTCGGCGTTCGTCTCGCCGGAAGCTTGACTTCATTGAGTCTGATGGGTTTGATGAGAACGTCGACAATGAGTACGAGCATGTGGAAGAGGAGCCTAGTTCTGACGAATTTGTTGACCCTAATGAACAGAGAGCTGAGGATGATGAGGAAGAAGATGATGATGACGACGATGATGATGAGCCGCAAGAAGAGGAGAATGAGGAGGATGAGTCTATGGTTGATGACACTGTTGCACCCAAAGAGGATTCTCCCCCGTCTGAGCCCGAGGAACCTTCTTCCAAACCAGTTATTTCCTCTGAATCTGGTTGTCACTGCTGTCTCACCAGTGACTCTGTGGACGACTCTATGGTCTCACTGACCCACCCGCCTACTGCTGATGTTGGCTCTCCCCTCAGTTCTCCACGTAGAACTCCTTCCAAATCTTCCAGGCAGCTCGATGCCCTAGAATATGAGACGCATAATCTGGAGCGCACAGTCGATCTCACCCCTGACTCTTTCCGCATTAAGCGCCGGAAGGTGAGTGAAGAGAACTGCAGCAAGCAGCAGCCTAGTGTGGACAACGTTGCTAATCCGAATGCTGAAGAGCTGCTGACTTTGACTGTTTCGAAGAACGACTTTCTGAAGATGGAAGTCGTTGGTCAATTCAACCTCGGGTTTATTCTCGTTACCCGGAAGAACGAAGAGACCGGCAGGATCGATCTCTTCATTGTCGACCAGCATGCCTCCGATGAGAAGTACAACTTTGAGCGGTTTCAGCGCGAGACTACATTCCAGAGCCAGCCTCTGGTGGTCCCTGAATCGCTCGAGTTGAACACTGTCGACGAGATGGTCGTCATGAACCACAAGGATATCTTTGCTAAGAACGGATTCAAACTGCGTGTCGACCAGGCTGAGGAGCCTGGCAGACGTGTCAAGCTGGTCGCGCTGCCATATTCGAAAAATACTGTCTTTGATCAGTCCGACTTCAACGAGCTGATCAATCTGATCCGTGAATCGGACGGCGACCCCAATGTACGGCCATCAAAAGTGAGAGCCATGTTCGCCATGCGTGCCTGCCGGTCGAGCATCATGATTGGTCGGCCCCTCAACAGACAGACCATGACAACGGTCGTTAGACACTTATCGGGTTTAGATAAGCCCTGGAATTGTCCGCATGGCCGCCCCACCATGCGTCACCTTGTCGAGCTCCAAGGGTGGGCTGCCGAGCTGCATGAATAATCTATTTTTTTTCAACCTCCCCGATCCCTTGACCTGGCCCAAATAGGAAATTTTCAGGATCTGAGACACGGCGTGCGGAGGACTTAAATATGGCTGCATGCAGCACCAGATCCGGTCCTGGATCCATACTTTTTATACTCACACTGCTTATTCCAATGTCAGACTCAGACGTCTTCTACAAGGCATATTCTAACTATGACGATGCTGCAAGCATCATCCTCTCCTACGATATCGGCGACGGATCGACGTCCCAGCTTGACTTCGCTACCCTTGACCACTTCACTTTCTCGAGATCGCTCACTTTGGCCATCTACGGCGTCATTGTGGGCCTCTCCTTCTTCTTCCTCATTGCTATGCCGCTTGTCACTCGCAACAAACATACCCCTATGTTCATGCTCAACATGGCTTGCATCATCTTCCTCTTCGTCGACGCTGTGCTCTACCTGTGTGTTTACGATAACATCTACCACTCCGTTACGTACAAGTTCACCACCTGGCCATTGTTCAGCACCAAGGACTCTGCCATTCACTGTGCACAGGCTACTACCAGCTTGATCGTCATCATGCTCATCGAGTGCTCCCTCGTCTACCAGACAAGAGTCCTCTTCCGCTCTCCTAACAAGAACATACAACGCTTCGGTGTCATCGCGACTTCCATTGCAGTGCTTCTGGCTATCGCCGTCTGTGCTGTCTATCTTGCAAATCTGATCTGCACGAGCCGTTACATGTTCGATTACAACGCTACTGTCCCCTCCTGGACGACCAATGTGCCGCAATGGATCTTCGCAGCCTCCACGGCCATCGTGTCGGTGCTCCTTCTCTCAAAGCTCTTTATGGCTATCCGCACCAGAAGACACCTTGGACTCCGGCAGTTCAGTATCTTCCACATCCTGTTTGTGACCAGCTTCCAGTCGCTGATAGTGCCATCTATTCTTACGTTCCTCTCCTCTGCCACCACCGCCTCTGGTGAGTCGCTGCAGGTGCTTGCTATACTTGGCAGATCTTTGGTGGCCATCTCGCTTCCCCTGTCCACTATGTGGGCCGGTGCTGTCACCGACTCATCGGTGCCATCTTCCGCCCAGAACTCATATCTACAGGTCATCTCAAACACTTCCTACAAGGGTCTCCAGAGCGATGCCAGTCTTGCAAGCGCTACGGGTACTTACCGTCCAGACCGCCACTCCAGTGGCGTTCCAGGCGGTGCCAATTCACCAGGTACTCTTTGCAACGAAGACGGTGATGACATCGAGAAGGCCACCGGTGACGACGACGAGGCCCGTTTCTGGAAGCAGGTCGAGCAGTATGCCGACGGGCTTCAGAATGGTGACTTAGACTCCGTCGAGGGAAAGGTCTAGGTCAGTCTTTCTTTTTGCTTGTGTGTTACGAGGATATACTTACATATTCTGTAATTAACTAAAGAGAGTCAAATATAAAAGCTAGAAGATCTACAAGCGAACGCTATCTTCAATCAGTCTCGGCCTTTTAGCCTCTGTAGTCAAACAGGACTGGCTGGAAGAGACGAGCAAGGTGGTCATCGTCAAGAGACTCCAGGTGCTCGGCCATGTCGACGTCCTCAGAGTTTAGCATGTCGGCGGTGTAGTCCATGAAGGTCTGGTAAGCAGCCAGCTCCTCCTCGACAAACTCAAGGTCACCGTCATCATCCTCAAAGATCTCCTTCTCAATGGCAATGCCAAGCTTCTGCAGGTATTCAGTGATGAACTCAGATGGAGTGATCTCAGAGATGCGGTCGAGGTTGTCCTCCTCTTCCTCGATGTCGTCGAGGGAAAGGGCACCGGCAACGGTTGGGGTGATGGTGACGTTGTCGTAGATAACGGTGAAGTTGTCGGCAAGAGCGTGACGGTTGTAGGTGGTCTCGTTGGTCGAAATCGTGTAGTTGTGCTCCATGGTTCCGTTGCCGTGGTTGCCAGCCGGGGAAAGGGTATAGTTGGAAGTACCGTTCTCGATGTTGTGGAACTCGAGGGTGGTGGTTCCGTTAAGCTTGATCTTGAAGTTGGCGCGGGCAGTCATGTTGATCTGGTACTCGGTCTCTGGGCCCATCACTGGCTTGGTGCCAAGGTTGGTGATGATAGGGAAGGAGCGAGAGATGTTGTACTTGTCAAGAGTCATGTTGGTGATTGGGTCCAGGAGGGCGATAGAGTCCTTGGAGGTTGGCACCGAAATAACGTCCTGGACGTCACCGAACTTCTTGATGATCATGATGTTGGTGTGCTTGACCTTGGAGTAGCTCTGGGAGATGAAGTCGAAGGAGGTGCCGTCGTCAAGGGTGTAGTTGAGGTATCCCTCGAACTTGTTCTTGTAGTTGGCGGCGACGATCTGGTTCAGAAGTCCAGAGAATGGAGGCTCGAAGCCGAAGCCAGTGACCTTGGTGGAGTTCTCGAAAGTGAGGAGCTCACCAGTGGCGCTGACGATGGAGGAGTCCTCCCAGACGGCGAGGTTGGCAGACGAGATCCAGTTTGGACCAACGCCGGAAGCCTTCTGGCCGATCTTGAGGTCATCGTCGAGGCAGTTGGAGACCTCGACGCTGAGCTTAACGTCGTCGAGCCAGAGAGCTGGGAGCAGTGGGGTGATGTCGAACTCAAGGGCACGGACATCGAAGGCGCCGGTGGAGACAATTGGGTTCCAGAGGGCTGGGGAGAGACCGCCACTGTAGACGACAGGGAATGGGTTCATCGAGCCGATACGCTTGTCACCGTAGTAGAGGTTGACGACACGGCAAGGACCGTGGCCAGAGAAGGTGTGGCCGTGGTTCTTGAAGCGGTCCTTGAAAGTCTCAAGGAGGTTGGTGTACCAGAACTCCTCCTCGGCGTTGGCCGAGATGTAGACCATGACCTTGGCCTTGGTGGTGTTCTCGTTGAGCTTAGGAACGGTGATCTTGAAGTCGGAGTCTGGGAAGTAGACGAGAGGTGGTCTGCCGGCGACAGGCTTGATGAGTGGGATAACGTGCTCGGCGGCCTCAGACTTGTTGAAGAACATGTCGAAGGTGCCTGGGAGGACCTCGTCGGAGAAGTCCTCGGCGGTGAAGTCGCCGTCATCGCTGCGCTCGGTGAGTCTCTCCTCGTGCTCGATCTGTCTCATGGCGGAAATGGCCTGGCCAACGAGACTAGAGTCCTTCTTAGGCAGGAGGGAGATGTCCTCGGTGTTGTTGTAGTAGTAGGCGTGGAGGGAGACGTTGAAGGAGCCGGTGAGTCTTGGGGTCAGGAGGTTGTTGAGCTGGACCATCAGGGTGGTGTTCTTGCTGAAGAGGTGGCCGTAGGCGGAGACATCCTTCTGGGCGAAAGAGTGGGTGAGGTTTCCCTGAGGCTCAGCGGTGCTGGAGCGCCAGATCTCCATGTCGTCGATGAAGACGTGGGCGAGTCTGTCGAACTGGACGCCGTCGACGGTGGTGTCGAGGGTGAGGACGACCTGGGTGAAGTTGATGCTCGAAGGTGGAGCGTGGTACTTCACGATGGCTGGGATGCCCCAGCAGTTGCCGAAGGTGTGGTTGAGCAGCGACTGGTTGTAGACAGGCACGCCGTAGTCAAGCTCTGGCAGGACGGGGATCTCGTAGACCTCGTGAGGGACAGGGACAGTGGCATTGTCCTTGGTCTTCTTCTTCTGCATGGAGATGTCGCCGAAGTTCATCTCGGTGAGGTCGAACTCGGCGTCCTGGGTATGGGAGTTGCCGTGGCATGGCATCATACCCTTGAACAGGTCGGCGGAGAGTCCGCTCTCAGAGGAGGCGAAGTAGGAGACGAGCAGACCGAGGCAGCCGACAATGAGGAGCAGCTGAAGGGCAATTGCGGCCTTTCTGAGCGTGCTGAACTGCTTACGGTTGGACTTAGGTGCGGCGGCGACTGGAGCCTCGGTGGTCTGGCGCTTCTCATCGACAGGAAGGTCCTGGGAGACAAAAGAGTCGTCGTCATTAGGCTGCTCGTCGGAGTTGACCGGGAGCGAAACGGGGAGGGCAGACTCGTCGTTGGTGAACTTGGAGTAGCCCTGCTGGAGCTGGTTCCACAGGGACCATTCTCTAGCCATTGATGCCTTCATCTTGTTGGGGTTGGGGAAGAGGAAGGGTAGGGTATTACGGATGGAGACCGGAGGAAGATGTGAAGGTTAAGTAGGTTAATTTTTCAATTAGGCGAGGATGCAGCTTAAGTAGGCAGGCAACCAACTATAAGGGGGGGGAGGCGGGGGAAGA
>JADIOY010000286.1:0-10851 GCA_018344475.1 Xiuguozyma silvatica | reverse complement strand
CTACCCTCTACATGTCACTTAGACTGCTCCGCTCCCTCCACACCATGTCGTCCATTGAATCCACCCTCAAGCCCGTGTTTGCCGAGGTCGACAAGCAGAAGTCTGCCTTCATCCAGCGCCTCGCCGACGCCGTCGCAATCCCCTCCGTCTCTGGAGACGAGTCCCTCAGACCCAAGGTCGTCGAGATGGGCCACTTCCTTAAGAGCCAGCTCGAGAAGCTCGGCGCCGACGAGGTGCTCCTGAAACCACTTGGCATTCAGCCGCCTCCGGTCGCTGACGCCAGCCTCGAGCTGCCGCCGGTCGTCGTCTCGCGCTTCGGCAAGGACCCGGCCAAGAAGACCATCCTCGTCTATGGCCACTACGACGTCCAGCCGGCCGCCAAGGAGGACGGCTGGGACACCGAGCCGTTCGAGCTCGTCGAGAAGGACGGCAAGCTGTTTGGCCGCGGCTCCACTGACGACAAGGGCCCTGTGATCGGCTGGCTCGACGTGCTCGAGGCCCACAAGAACACGGGCACCGAGCTGCCAGTCAACCTCATCACCTGCTTCGAAGGCATGGAGGAGTCCGGCTCGATCAACCTCGACAAGCTCATCCACGACGAGCGCAACGACTTCTTCAAGGGCGTCGACACCGTCTGCATCTGCGACAACTACTGGCTCGGCACCACCAAGCCCGTCCTCACCTACGGTCTCCGCGGAGTCAACTACTACGAGATCAAGGTCTCCGGCCCGGGCGCCGACCTCCACTCGGGCATCTTCGGCGGCATCGTCTACGAGCCAATGACGGATCTGATTAACGTGATGTCGAAGCTCGTCGACGAGAAGGGCAACATCCTGATCCCTGGCGTCAACGAGATGGTCGCCCCGGTCACCGAGAAGGAGGCCGCCCTCTACAAGGACATCGACTACGACACCGCCGAGCTCGCCAAGGGCACCCGCTCCGACAACTCCTCCGTCTACACCGACAGCAAGGACATCCTCATGCACCGCTGGAGATACCCCTCGCTCTCGCTCCACGGCATCGAGGGCGCCTTCTCCGGCGCCGGCGCCAAGACCGTCATCCCGGCGAAGGTCGCCGGCAAGTTCTCGATCCGTACCGTGCCAAACATGGAGTCCGAGAAGCTGACGAAGCTCGTCTGCGACTACTGCAACGCCAAGTTCGCCGAGCTCAAGTCCCCAAACACCTTCGAGGTCGGCCTCGTCCACGACGGCGACTACTGGCTGTCGGACCCAGAGAACGCCAGCTTCACGGCCGCCGCCAAGGCCACCGAGCTCGTCTGGGACGTCAAGCCCGACTTCATCCGTGAGGGCGGCTCCATTCCGATCACCCTCACCTTTGAGAACGAGCTCAACACCCACGCCGTGCTTATCCCCATGGGCAAGGGCGACGACGGTGCCCACTCGATCAATGAGAAGCTCGACGTCAAGAACTACATCCAGGGCGTCAAGCTGATGTCTGCCTTCCTGCACTACTTTGGCAAGGAGGCATAAGCTCTGGCGAGACTATTTATATACAAATACACTAGTTCTGAAGGGAGGGAAGAACGGGACGAACTCAAACAATATGTACTAAGTTGTGCCTCATCTTTCTTTCGATCCCCACATAATAGCCTTTAACACAGACCATTTCGGTTACGGCCATATCTAGGGGAAAGCACCGTTTCCCGTCCGATCAACTGTAGTTAAGCCCCTAAGAGCTCGACTGAGTAGTGTAGTGGGAGACCATACGCGAAATTCGAGTGCTGTAATCTTATTTTTTTTTTTTTTTGCCATTTTTTTTTAGGATCGGAAGCAAGGCCCAGAGGGATGCTTCAACGAGGGGGCTGTCAAGTGGTGGGGTGGGGGGGCGATACCCACCGCAAAATGGTGTCACATTGGTCGGCCATTCATTTGCCATTTGCCAATTTCCAGCCATTCCACTCTAACCAACACCACATCCATCCATCACAAGCAACCACCAGTACCTCTCCCGGGTGTGGCCACCTTCCCCACCCCCCTCCGAACGGCTCACCGCCCCATTGTGTTCAGCAAATCCCTCCCGATTAAGCGCCACCCCTCAGGTATCCCAAAACAGCCACACGGCGGTACACAGGGAGTGGCAATTTCATGGCGAATATGCCCTCGAATTGCCCAGAAATGCACCCAGTAGTCTCCTCTCTCCTCTCGTATACACTGTCCGAGTCGTCACACTCCTTTCCGCTTCTGGTGCCTCCCCTTTCCTTTGATGCCCTCGCTTCCTCCGCCACCCCTACTTGCTCCTGCAATTTTTCCGCCCCGGCGTAAAACGTCTTTCCGCAACGGTTTCTATTCTTCCGGTTACGGTTATCGCACGCACTGCAGAGCGGAAAAGAAAAATTAGAGCCGCTCAATTGCACCGTTCTCTTTCCCCCTTCTCTTTTCCCATGACCTCGCAGCTGGAGCTCGACGAGTACCTCGGCCGTGCGGACAAGGACAAGCAGTGGTTCCTCCACTACGCCACGTGCCTCCCCGCGTATCAGGAGGCCGACGTGGCCTCCGATCCGGCCACCCCCTACAGTTTCAGGCAGTACTTTTCGAACCTCAACAACGACGGTCTCATGTTCGAGAAGAAGTCCCATTCGGCCTCCCACCGCTACTACAAGAGGCACCACATCCTGCAGCCGCACCTGACCAACACCAAGCAGCCCGCTGAGTCAACAGACAAGGAGAGCTCGTTCTCCCGCACGAATTTCACCTCGTTCGTCAACTTCCCCACCGTGCTATCCGACGACAAGCTCTTCGGCATCGCCTACAACGCCGCCGTCGACCTCGACCAGGGCATCTACGTCATTGGCGGCCTCGTCGGCCGCGACCTGAAGGAGTACGCGCAGTACCTCTCGAAGCTCACCAGGGGCTTCACGATCCCGCCCGAGAACGTCTCCGTCAAGCTCGACTACGATCTGCCCCTGCCGCTCTCTGAGTCCAAGCTCAAGCTGCTCTGTCTCAAGCCGAACGCCTCGTTGTACAAGTTCAGCCCGGACTCGGGCACGGTCTCGAAGCTGATTGACCTCGACGGCATGCGCCAGCGCGAGCGCCGCATGTTCGCCGCCGACGAGCGCCGCCGCCGCAAGGAGGCCGCATACACGACGGCCTTCTCGGACGACCCGACCTCGATCGACATCACACACGCCTTCGATAACAGCGACGATGAGGATGATAAGGACTCCCTCGACGACTGGACTGACCCGGCAGCTCTCAGGGCATTCACCGAGAGAAGGGAGGCCGCTGACGGCGGCTACGACAGCAACTGTCCGCGGCCACTGCTCTGCCCCTCTGTCTGCAAGATCTCTCAGAACCACTTCATCATGTACGGCGGCTTCGAGCTGCTCGAGGAGCTCAAGTACCCGGATGACGAGCACGTCGTTGTGGAACGCACGATCGTCGTCTCCGGTGCAGTTTACATATTTGACGCTCTGCGCATCCGCTTCAAACTCGTCCGTGTCTCGGTCCAGCCTCACAACAGCATTTCGCTCTTGGGAGCAATCCCAAGGTTCGGCTTCACCCTGTCCTCAGTCACTCTCGAAGAGAGCAATGGCGTCTCTGGGCTCAACCTCGAAGACGAAAGCAAGCTCACAAAACCGGCCGTGGTATACATGTTTGGTGGATTCAAGCTCTCCTCCAATGGACGCACCTTTGTCTCCCTTAACGACTTCTGGCAGTGCGAGATCTTTTGGGATCATATCTCTTTCAACGACGTCATCGTGTGCTCGTCTATAGGCAACTTCGACAGCCTTTCGCTGGACAGCTTCAAAATGACCGACGGTGATCCTGACTCTGTTCTCTCTGCTACAGGCTTCAGAGGCTCTAACTTTATTTGCGGGGTTTCCGGCCAGCGCGCCCGGAACTGGCCCAACCCGCGCGGATTCTATGGTATTGGGATCTGCTCTAAGGTGGCAGGGAATCCTGCAAGGAGCAAGACAGAAAAGCCAACCAAGAACACACAGTTCGAGAACGACTTTGAAAATGAGCAAACAGATGGCAGGCATATCTGCTTGGTTATTCAAGGCGGGTCCACCCGAATGCTCTACAACGTTACTGGCGGCGAGACTGATGGTGAGGAGGCTTACTATTCTCGAAACGAGGTTTTGGGAGACACTTGGATCTTCGACACCGTCACTAGCACCTGGGAAAAGATCGTGGCGGTAGAAAGGGGCTCCGAAGTTGACCTCGCGATCTGTGGACACCACATTAACGTGAATTCACGCCATCTGACCGTCATTGGTGGCTGTCAGAGGGGCCAGTTTTCCGACGAGAGTTTGGAATTGAAGCAGTTATCCGGTCCAAAGGGCTATGGCCGAGCCACAGTCGAGAGGTTCTCTCGAGGCCAGCAGGCCAAACTAAACAGAACCTTTGCCTGCAATGGTGAAGAGTGCGTTGGCCTTCGTGAGTCTTATGGTTCCCCGCATGTTGCTCACGGAGGTTTTTACAGGACATACGTGCTCAACCTTGACAACAGGAAGTGGTCCCCTGTGGAGTTCCTCTTCGTCAAACGCATGCGCACCTTCCTAAAGCAGGATACCATTCTGACGTTCGTTTGCGGACCTACTTTGCAACTCGATTCCAAGATTCTCGTTCTGGGTGGAGACATCCGCAAGATTGATTACCGCACGTTCAAAGAAGAGCCTCCGCAGAACCAAGTGTTGTTCGCTTGCAACATCTCCGAGTGCTACACTTCGTATCTCAAGTTATAGATAGATACGTTTTTTCTAGTTATTCCCAAAAGTAAATCCTTTAACTTATATATAGTGATCTGTGTGTGTGTGTGTGTGTAGTGTATTATGCAAGTGTTTAGGCAGCAGGCGGCACTTCTGTAGCTGTGTCTCCCAAATCACCAAATGCCTCGTTCCGAATAGCCTGGATCCATGGATCCTGCAAAAGCTCGACGGCAGAGTAACGTTTGTTAGGATCGGTGTTGAGACACTTGCTCAAGAAATCTCTTCCTTGCTGACTAAGTTCGTGAGGCGAAGGGAACTTCGGTGCCTTACCAGCAGCGATATGGTACATGACAGCAAACTCGTTGTCAAGACTCTCCCAAGGTCTTCTTCCAGTGGCCATCTCCAGGACACAACATCCGAGAGCCCAGATATCAACGGCACCGAACTTGGCCGGTTCTTCGCCCTTGACAGCTTCTGGTGACATGTACATCGGTGTGCCTGTCATGCTCTTGGTGCGCTTCATGATATAGTCCCAGGATGCCACAGGTGATTGACCTGCAGGAACACCCATTATTGAATAATCGTCATCGTTAGGGTTTGGGGAAGTGGCCGATAATGGTGTACTCTGTCCGTTCGTGCCTGAACCATTCGTGCCTCCACCGTTGGCGCTGCCGGCTGTACCGGATCCAGATCCGGCGCCGGTAGAGACAGGAACGATCTTGGCAGAGCCAAAGTCGATGTATTTCACCACACCCATGTGGTCCAAGAGGATATTGTCCGGCTTGATGTCACCATGGATGACACCGAACTGGTGCAGATACGCCAGGCCTTCAAGCATCTGAAGAGTATACATCTGGATAATCGCCTCGTCTTCTATGCGGCCATGCTCCAGAAGTCCTGCAAGAGATCCACCGCTGCAGTACTCCATGAAGATGTAGACCCTATCTCTGTGGACTTCGACTCCAAAGAATTGGACGATGTTCGGGTGAGAGAGCATCTGTAAGATGGTCATCTCGCCACGGATAGCGCTGACTATCTTCTTGATCGACTGTCTGTTCTGGAATTTGATCTCCTTCACGGCCATCGGACCACCAGTGTCGAGGTTGATCGACTGGTAGACGGAGCCGAACGTGCCTCCGCCGAGGTACTTGCCCTTCTGCCACCGGATCGAAACCGAGGAGAAGGAAGAGGCAAGGTACGTCAGAAGCTGGTTCTGAGTGTCGGTGCTATCCAGGACACGGCCAATTGTTTGCTGTTCGGTTTGGTATCTCCGCTGGTCATCTTCGATCTTGGCGATCTGGCCCATCATGTGTTTTCGAAGGGAACGGAGACTCTCGTCATCAAGTGTGAAGATATCCTTGCCTGGAGGAGCATGGTAGTGCAGCATGCTGGCACGTTGCAACTCCCTGGTTCTGGCGCCCATGATGTCGAAGTGAGAAATCAAGAGGGACATGCAGCCAGCGACGTTGTTCTTCAGCCTGTAGAAGTCTTCAGAATCCAGTGTCAGGATGTTGAATCCACCAGTTATATCCATGGCAAACTCCAAGGCGGTAACGCACCATCTGAACGTCTTTGGATCCATTGGGACACAGTCGTCGACGATAAATCCAAGCCACTCGATGGACATCTTCATCAATCTCAAGATAACAGCCGACCTTTTGCCAGTAGGCATGTTTCGAGCAGCATCCCTGCTCAGATCACGAACCCACTGGAACACGTTGTTGGCGAGTTCTTGGCAGTCCTTGACACCGCGGCACTGAGATCTGATTCTTGGTGTCGCATCGATGGTGGCGCAGGTCATACGGAAGAACTGGATCCAAATGCTGCGAAGCTCGCGGTCGACGGCATCGATCGAGCAAGCCTTCCGGATTGTCCGGCCAATACAATCGCCGACATTGTTGCGCACAAGCTCGCCGCACTGTTCAAGCTCAACGGAGCTTCCTCCCTTTGTCAGGAGGATAGCATGGCCGACAATCGGTCTGTCCATCGGAAGCTCGTTCAAATCGAACGGAACGACGATTCCATCCCAGAGCATAGCACGGGATGGAACAACCACCAAGACATATTCAGACGCCGAGGGAGACGGGAACTCTTCGGTGGTGGTGCTCGCCAGCTCACCAGAGTATGGATGGGCGTGGTAGTTGTAGTTCTCTGTGGCAGTGAGGTGCCGTTGAGGGATCTGAGACAGTTCGACACCAAGTCGAGAGGCCTTGAGAATCCGCTCAACCTCATACGGCTTGTCAGCAAGGGACTCTGATGCAATGATGTAGACTCCTTCGTCGGCCAGCGTACGACTGTAGTAAAGAGCGTGGTTGGTCTGGCGAAGCAGAGAGAGGAATTTCTTGGTGCGGGAGTCGATCAAATCCATCTGAAGACAGTTTTGGAAGGACTCGTTCAAAGTCATACTGAACCGCAGGAGTCTCCGGCGAAGTTGTCCATAGTTCTCCATCGTTCCAGTATACCACCGAATCATCTTCTGGCTGTCAAGTCCCTCCTCGTCGTACGGAGGTCCCTGCATCTGGCTCTGGACGTAGTGGTTCAGGCGAGAGGCGATTTTGGCGGTGAGGATCGAAAACTGGGTTGCAATCTCTTCGGCACCACCTTCAATGTAGAAGCCAACATTTCTGAGGAACTGCCACTCCTTTTCGAGCTCTTCGGGTTCTCTGAAAGTTCTGAAGGACTTCGTCTTTGCATGCTGCGGCTTCGGCGAGTCCAGGAGTTTCTTGTCGAGGAGTTGCATGTAGTCGTGAACGCATTCAAGGATGGCGTGGTCGAACTCTGTGTCTTGGTAGTCGAGGAGGGAAATCCAGCCTTCCTCCGGGGAACAATACTCAAGGAATGAGATGCGGATCTCGAGAGCGAGTTGGATATAGACCTTCAGGTCATCCAAGATCTGGTCAATGATCATCAAAGTTGGATTCTTGACCTTGCGAGCATACGCAAGCCGCATCTTGATGAGTTCCTTCATGAGCTTGGATGGGAACTTGGCGAGCTCGAACAAGTTGTCCAAGTAGGTTGGCAGTCCAAGGATGTCAAAGTACTTGTGGTAGGCAAGGTAAGATCTCTTGGCTTTGAAAGTCCAGAGGGAAACCGAGGCTAAGAGCCTCTTGTGGAACACCTCCTGTGTGTCCTTATCCTTCATGATACGTTCGACAAAGGAGCGGTCGTCCTTCAGAATATGAGACCTTCTGTTGTTGACCCTGAGCTCAATGGAGGTATCAGTGCTTCCGACTTCGGTTCCGAGATCGTTCTCCAACTCTGTCTCCGTCTCTGTCGTCTCAGCCTCGGTCTCTGCATCGACGTCAGGCTCGGCACTTTTCAGGACGTCCAGTTCATCGTTTCCAACCCACTTGCGCAAGGTGATCATCTCTCTGTCGATGGCAGAAGAGACGGACATCCATGCAACGAGGGCATTGATGCGCGAGATAAAGTCAGGTTTGGCACAGAGTGGCTTGTCAGCCTCCATGTCCTTCTGAGTACGCCAGAGCTCTTGGCATTTGTCATACTTGTCGAGCAGGTCGCTGACCTTTCCAGAGGCATACTTGACCTGCTCTGCATAGGACTGGGACTGGATATCTGGAGGGAGGTCCAGCTTGAAGTTCATAATCTCCTGAAGCGAGGCGTCCACAAGTCCACGGTGGTACATCACAAGACGCTTCTGCTCTTCCTCGGTACGTCCAAACAGCTTGGCACGGATTCCGGGCCAGAGGTCTTCCTTGTAAGAGGCCCGCAAGTAGTTCTCACTTTCGGTCATTGGCTTTCGCATCTTGGTCTTCTCTCCAGTGACGACGTCGCCGGTGAGCACGGCCTCCAGCATGGCCTGCCACTCGAGTCTCTCGATGACTTTCTCGTTGTCTCCCTGGTTCTGGAGCTGGATGTCGTCGTTGCGCTCCATGCAGTCCAGCAGGACACCGGAATCGAGAGAGTATTCCGAGCGCTGCTCGTAGTAAGAGTCTGCGACGCCGATCTGCTGGCTGAGTGCCCTGAGGGCCTGCTGCTCTGTAGTCTCTGAGGGAGATGCGAGCACGAGCTCGTGCTCTGGGGCCGAGCTGGCGAGCTTGAACTCTTCTGCTTCCTCATCCTCCTCTCCATCGGTCTGCTCGTCCTCGTCGGACGAGATCAGACGCTTATAGTAGTCGTCGTCACCGACGTAACGGTTCTTGTACTTTGTGATGCCGTTCAGGTACATCTTCTCCTGCTGCTGGTACTGGAGGGAATTGGAGGTGTCGAGGTTACTCCGGAGAATCGAGGAGCGAGTGCGGTGGGAGTTGCTGTAGAGCGACCTGAGGCTATGCGATGACTGCACTGGGGAGCGCATCGAGGACGTCTTCTTGCCGCTCGACGGCTTAGCCTTCTGGTGAGGCTGGTGATGCTGGTGGTTGGTGGTGTGCATATTGTCCTGATCCTGGTCCTGATGCTGCTGATGATGCTGATGCTGCGAATGCTGCTGTCCCTGGGGCTGCTGGAGCTTCTGCTGATGCGGCGACTGGTGCGACTGGTGCGACTGATATGACTGATGCGATTGATGCGACTGATGTGATTGATGTGATTGCAATTGATGTGATTGCAATTGATGCGGTTGATGCGATTGATGCTGGTTCCGAACAGTGGAGGAAGAAGGGACCGGCAGGAGAGGAGAGGGGGTTGGGGACGAGGAGACCGAGGAAGCATTCTGGACGATCTGGAGGCCGGACGGGTTCTGCGGGACGGTTGACTGGTGGTCGGCGGTGCGCGGGAGCGAGGAAGGTGCTAGCTGGATCACCGGAGTGGTGATGGATTCGGAGACTGCTGAGACGGCAGCGGACAATGCGGTTCCCGAGGATCCGGGGGAGACGGGCAGAGTTGAAGAAGAAGGAGAAGAAGAAGAGGAGGAAGCAGGTATTCCCTGTGCTGTGTTTGAGTTTGTCTTGGGCAGCCGAGGCCGCTGGCGAGCGACACGAGAGTCGGATGGCACGCGGGAATCGGCGTGGGTTGCGGCGAAGTCGATTGGCGAGAAGTCCGTGGCGGAGAAGCGCCTGTCAAAGTAGGAGGGTTCCTGAGCTGCTGGTGGGTCATTGCGCGGGGACAGCATCACGGGGATGGAGTCGAGGGACTGCAGGTTGATCTTTAAGGAGGGCCTGCGGCGGGTCGGCGGGTCTGCAGTGCCGGCGGCGGCGCCGCCGCCGCCGACGGTGTCCTGAGGCGAGCCGTCGAAGCCTGGCGAGGACAAGGAGCTTAGAGAGGCCATGGAGCCGTTCGGGGTGGAAGTGCGGTTGCCTGGGGCGGCGCCGCGGTCCGGAGAGTCCTGGAGGCCGTAGCCGGACTGGGTCCTGCCCGCGGGGCCCGGCGGAGACCTGAGAGAGCTGAGCGGGTCGTCGTCCTCAATCATGGTGTATAGGGGAGTAGTATTTCTGGGAGGGTTCGAGTTTCCGTGCAGTTTTATGTGAGGCGGTTTGCGCGGCCCAGTTTTGCGCGGCCCAGTTTTGCGGAGGCAGGGTGGCAGGCAGGGGAGTGGCAGCGAGGGGGAGTGGCAGGCAGCGAGGGAGAGTGGTAGGGAGTGGAGTGGCAGGGAGTGGCAGGGTTTTTTCGCACGCGCCCGGTATCTTGGGAGAATGGGAGTGCCCGGAGGGGGAAGAAATTGAGGGGTAGGGGGGATTAGAAGAGGCAGGGACCGAAGATGGGCTGAAGCTGGGGAGGGAGGGGACAGTACTGTAGGACTGTGACTGTGCGATTGGACAGTAAGACTGTGACTGTACTGTAGGACTGTGACTGTACTGTAGGACAGACGGTACTGTAGGACAGACGGTACTGTAGGACAGACGGTACTGTAGGACAGACGGTACTGTAGGACAGACGGTACTGTAGGACAGACGGTACTGTAGGACAGACGGTACTGTAGGACTGTGACTTCCTACACCGAGCTATGCCCATCCCAGCTCATGCATCTCGTGCCCGGCCTGCTGAAAACGCGCGTCACGATGGACCCGCGGCTTTTTTTTCCAGCCGATAGTTTGCTAGCTCTACTTGACTTTCCTAGGAGGATAGGAAGTATGGAGGGGAGGTGCGAGAGGAGTAGAGGTGGGATTGACTGGAGGGGAGGTGGGACTGGAGGTGGATTGACTGGCGGTGGAATTGACTGGAGGTGGGATTGGATGGATCTATGTAGCTTTACCTAGTATTTGGTTGTTGGAGTGTCCCTC
>JADIOY010000285.1:0-10930 GCA_018344475.1 Xiuguozyma silvatica | reverse complement strand
CGCCGCACACAGCCTCCCCCCCCACCTCCACATGGCCTGAAAAATCTCTCCCCCCAGCTGTTCACAATTTCACCCCAGCAGTCACCACTCGCTAACCATGTCCGTCTCGAGCAGCCAGTTCCAGCAGCTGGAGAAACTCGGCGAGGGAACCTACGCCACCGTCTACAAGGGACGCAACAGGCAGCTGGGCACCCTCGTCGCTCTCAAGGAGATTAACCTCGACTCCGAGGAGGGCACCCCCTCCACGGCAATTCGGGAGATCTCCCTGATGAAGGAGCTCCGCCACGAGAACATCGTCACGCTGTATGACGTTATCCACACCGAGAACAAGCTGACGCTCGTGTTCGAGTTCATGGACAAGGACCTCAAGAAGTACATGGACTCGCACGGCTACAAAAACGGCGCTCTCGAGCCCGAGATTGTCCGCTCCTTCATGTACCAGCTGCTCAAGGGCATCACCTTCTGCCACGACAACCGTGTGCTCCACCGCGACCTCAAGCCGCAGAACCTGCTCATCAACGGCAAGGGCGAGCTCAAGCTCGGCGACTTTGGCCTCGCCAGAGCCTTCGGAATCCCCGTCAACACCTTCTCCAACGAGGTCGTCACCCTCTGGTACAGGGCGCCCGACGTGCTTCTTGGCAGCCGCAACTACTCGACCTCGATCGACATGTGGTCCGCCGGCTGCATCCTCGCCGAGATGTTCACCGGCAAGCCGCTCTTCCCCGGCTCCTCCAACGAGGACGAGCTGCTCAAGATCTTCCGCATTATGGGCACCCCGAACGAGAGAACCTGGCCCGGCGTCTCCAACTACCCCAACTACCGCTCCAACTTCAGCGTCTTCGTTCCACAGGACCTGCGCGACCTCATCCCAAACATCGACAACGTCGCCCTCAACCTCCTCCAGGGCCTACTCCAGATGCGGCCAGAGATGAGACTCAGTGCTAGGCAGGCCCTCAACCACCCTTGGTTCGACGACTACAACAGGGGAACCAAGACGCCCGTCTTGGTCCATCAGCAGCTGGGCTACTGATACGACCTGACCCATTTCGACCCTCTCTATACAACCAAAATATCTATTAGCAAATACACCCCCCCCACCCCATCCGATCAAACCTCTTCCTAGCCCCTAGCCCTGGCTCTGGCTCTGCGACGACCGAGCAATCACACCCACAACTCCCGGGCCAGGGTGCAGCCCGGCCTGCTTCGCCAGCAGCCGCACGTACTCCGTATTCTTCTGGTCCACAATGTAACCCCACAGCTCCTCGCTGTTGGCGAGCGTTTCAGCGTCCAGGTGCTGCAGCATCCACTTCTGGCCCTTCCCTGGAGCACCCAGCACAGCCAGCACGAGACTAGGGTCTTTAAACTTGACCTTCTTCAACTCCTCCTCGTCAGGGTACTGCCGCTTCAGGAACTTCTTGATCCGTTTCCAAGTCATGTGGGGATCCGTCTGCTTCCGTTCAAACAGCCGCTGCAGCATGTGCTCGTTCTCACCGGCAAAAGTGGGGTCCAACGACAGCACAGACGCGTACATCTTCCCGTATGCGGGGAACTGCACCCGGCACGTCTCCTTTGGCTCCTTCAGCAGCTCCTCCTTGTCGAGCCGCATGTATCCGACCCTCGTCTCCTTGTAGTTCTCCCGCAGCTCCTCCTCGGCAGCCTCCAGTTGCTCACGAACCTGCGTACGCAGCTCCTCGATCTTCTCCTTGGGAAGAGTCGCATCCACATGCCACTCCTTGAGCATCGCAGGCTCCATGTACCGCTTCTGGAACGCCCGGTCGTCGATGACCACCAGATGGTCCCGATTGACCTCTTCCTCGGCACTGTCACCGTGGTTCACCGACGAAGAATCACCGATCTTGACGGAGATCGGGATCCTCGCCACGTAGTGGCTCTCCACAGAGCCTCGGCACAGCTGCCGGTAGTTTGCATCGACAAACTCCTTCAGGTACTTGCTCGTCGCCCGGACAGAGTCCATCTCTTCAGACTGCTCGATGACTTCCGCCAGTATTTCCACCGGCAAGTGCTGCAGATCCCATCGAACGATGGCATCCTCTTCACCGGCGTCGCAGGCCCCATCAGTAAGGCCATCGCCAAGATCAACCGTACTCGTCACTTTCTGCTTTTTCCTACTTCCCGAGCTGCTGCCCTCCCCATAGATCTCATTGAACGACCGCACTCGCCGCGGTCGAACCATAGGGAACCCAGTCCACCTCTGTGGAACGTCCGCAAGGCGCGCTCCATACTCCAGATTGATTCCAGGAACGATAAAGCCCATCTGATCCGTTTGCTAATAGGCACAAGTTTTTTTTAAAGTAGACGTGAGAATAGTATTGTAAGTGTGTGTGGTGGGTAGGTTCTATATAGAGCTGTGGTGGTGGTGGTGGTGGCCAATTTACAGTTTGGGGGCCTCCTCGTAGTTGAGTGGTACTCCGCCAGTGAGAAGCATCTTCTTGACCTTCTCCTCGTCCGGGTGGTCCAGGATAACGTGGATGTGCGGGATGGCCTTGACGCTCTGCAGAGCCGTCCAGTTCTTGAACCACACAATCTGGTCCTCCCGGATCCCCAGCTGCGTCGTGAACGTCTGCTTGATGTACTTGTCGACGAGCTTCTTGTTCTGTGGAGAGATGTCGCCCTTCTCGCTGGCCGGGTCCGGAGGCAGCGGCGACTTCACCCAGACGCACAGGTGTGGAATGCCCGCCTCGAGGTTGTAGGGGAAGGCGTTCGTAGTAATCGTCTGGTCCGTTGGGTCGGCAAACAGTCGGGCATCGCTGTACTTCACCATAGGAATCGTCACCGAGGCCGGAGTGCTCAGAGGGATATCCTTCGGAAGCCAGAACAGCTGGTTTACAAGCAGGTTTGTTGTCATGTCAATTCCCCTGGATTTGAAGTCTTTCTTGAACTCGTTGTATTCGGCCATACACTGGGGCGACCGGTACATCTTGGAAATGTCCTCCTTTGCCACCATCCGTTTGACCTCCTGGAAGGTCATCGGCCTAGTTCCAACAGCCATCTGGGATATGCACTCAGAAAAACTATTGTAATGTGCTCCGAGCCAAGATCTCGAAATAGATAGATAGCGCTCGCTATTATATGTTACATTCGGTGTCGTATTTTTTTTTTTTTTGTATTATTATTTTCTCTCGCTGCAGAGATCCCACGTTTCTTTTTCTCCACGGTACCTCCCCTTGATTGACGCACCGCAGAATACTCCGGAAGGAAAAAAAAAACCCCAGCGTTCTCAATGAATGGAGATGGATGGATGGGTTTAGAGGCTGAGCGAAGGTCTTTTTTTTTTTAGGCCAGCGTGTACTTCCCCGAGATGGGCTTTGTATGCTCTGAGGCAGTCGAGATCCCGCCAACGAGACTGTCCTTAAGCTCCTCGACGGCACGCCGCACTCCAAGCTCGGGGCCCTCTATAAACAGGTAAAGCTTGGGCTCGTCCTTCTCGCTCTTTGGCGTCTGACCAGGAGGGTAGTACCGTCCCTTTGATGTGATCGAGGCTCCGGTAGAGTCGGTGATCTTGATGATATTGTCGGCGTTCGAGATCGCCCACCGAACCTCTTTGGGCAAGTCGTTGATGACGATGGTGGCACTGAACGCGCGAGGGCTGCTGGCGGCGTACTTGACGTCAAAGAGCGCTCCCGCACCAGACGTGGCTGAGGCAGTAGTGCCAAGATCTGGGATGGAATCCCGCGTTTCATCGTCGTCATCACCTGCACCTGCACCGGCACCACTTCCCTTACTGGCCTCCTTGAACAGCTGCTGTTCGACCCTCCTGTGCTCCTCGCGAATCGCTGCGAGCTTCTCGAGACCCTTACCGCCGAACCCGCTGCTAAACTTGACATCCCCAGTTTTGATGCTCTCTCTAAATCTATCTGAAAGTTTCTTCAAGGACTGCGGCACCGGCTGCTCGGAAAGCTCCAAGAGCCGCACAATATCGGAAGCGGCCTTGTCCTGGTCAGGCTTGACGAACGTCATGCTCTGGCCCTCATGACCTGCACGGCCAGTTCGGCCCACTCTGTGAACGTAGTCTTCCATGTGCGAAGGAGCATCGTAGTTGACAACGAGGTTGAGGCCCTGGATGTCGAGACCGCGCGAGGCGACACTCGTAGCCACAAGAACGTCGAACAGACCGTCTCGGAAGTCCGAGATCGTGCTGTCACGGTCGACTTGCTCCTTACCGCCATGCAACGACATCGCAGGGTACCCTCTCTCCGCCAGAATGCCGGACATCTGGTCGCATTGGTCCTTCCTATCACGGAAGATAAGGACTTTACCGGCGCCATTGAACTCACCCAGTAGCCTCAGCAGGCGGGCGAGCTTGTCCTCCTCCTCGATAACCTCAAACTTTTGCGTGATGCTGTCGTTGATGAGGTTCTTGCTGCCGATGATGATTTCGACAGGGGTTTCCTTCAGCAGCTTCTTGGCCAGGGATTCCATCTTTGGTGGGAATGTCGCAGAGAACAGAACGGTCTGCTTGTCGGGCCGCAGTGCGTCGAGGATCTTCATCACCTGTGGGCCGAAACCCATGTCGAACATCCGGTCGGCCTCGTCCAATACGAGGTATGACACGCTGCTGAGGTTCACGATGTGGCCGTTGTTAGCACAGAGAAGGTCGATCAGCCGGCCCGGTGTGGCCACAATCACATCACAGGCCCGCTTCAGCTCAGAGATCTGCTGGCTGATGGGCTGGCCGCCGTAGCAGCAGACCCCCCGGAGTCCGTGCGCTTCAAAGAAGGGTGTAGCGGACTTGTGGATCTGTAGAGCCAGCTCACGCGTTGGTGCCATCACCAATGCCTTGGGCTGCGACCCGCCCCACTTGGGCAGCGGCGCGTACTCGTTGGCCATGATGTGCCGGAAGAGTGGCACGGTGTAGGCCAGGGTCTTGCCTGAGCCCGTCTTGGCGATTCCAATCAGATCTGAGCCGTTCATGATATTGGGGAGCGATTCGGATTGGATCGCTGTCGGCGAGTCAAATTGCAGCGACTCAATGACGTGCGCAATGCTCTCCGGGAGCCCCAGCTGGGACCACTCCAAAACGGGCCTCACACTCCTGCCCTTGATCGTCACTCCGTCCCGCAGCCGCAGCGCCGCAACTTCCTGCTCCGTCATACCCGCAATAAAGGGGGACTCTTTATACAGTTGCCGAAATATCGGGGTCTGGCTCGGCGGGAAGGCGGGCAGCATCTTGCGATTCCTCGTGGCGATCCTCTGCAGCCTCTGCTTAGCCAAACCGGACTCTGCAGACACCTCCTCGTCACTTTCCACAACGTCTTCGACAAGCACACCTTTCGTCACAGAAGCCTCCTTCTGCTCAAGATGGTGGAGGTAGGCATCGATATCGACAGGCTCGACATCGGCAGAATCGTCATTACCTTCGTCCTCTCCCTTCCTTTCCTTCTGATCTACCGACACCTTCGAAACCTTGAGTTTGGGACGGCTCGAGGAAGCCTCACCTTCCTCCTCCTCCTCCTCCTCATCATCATCATCATCTCCAAACCCACTCCGTTTTAACGGGTTAAGACGCACCTGCTTCGTCTTCGCCTTCGTCTTGAACCTCATCAGAGACTTCTTCTGTGCCTGCTTCTTCTTCCACGCCGCCAGCCGCTTCTGCCTAGCTAACAGCGCAGCGTTCTGGACGGCCGCACCATTTGCTTCTCCCATGCGCTGACGAGCATCTAACCGGCCAATTTTACTCTCCATCTCAGCTTGTCCAGTTTTAGGACCCCCACCATTGTGTGGATGCCCATTCTTCAGGTCCTCTCGTCCTCCCCGATGACCAGCCATATCCGTAAACAGCACCTAAAACTTTCACACCCCCCATCTTTTTTCCCTCTCTTTTTTTTCTTGGCATCGAGACCCGTCAATCCGCACGCGCCCCGCTAAAAAAAAACCATCGTATCGATTTTTGATAAGGTTTTAAAAACAGGCAGGAGAATCTCAACTTCCCAAAATCAAGATAGATCCTTTCTTCCTCCTTTACTATAAACCGGGCTAAATATGACCCTGCGACAGCGCCCCAGAGAGCAGCTGCCCAGCTACGGCGCGATACAGTCGCCGCTGAGCAAATCGAGACATCCCTGGCACGCCCAGCAGCAAGGTCCGCCCCGGCAGCCTGCCCCACGGGCCCCTGGAACGGGCAGTACTGCCAACGGTGCCAACGGTGCCAACGGTGCCAACGGTGATCACCGCCATCACGAGCCTCACAGCGGAGACAGCGAGAAGCCGAAGCCCGAAAAGCTCGGCACGCTTTCCGGGGTGACGCTGCCGACGATCCTCAACGTGCTGTCGATCCTGATGTTTGTCCGTTTCGGCTTCATCATCGGCCAGATGGGCTGCATGGGAACGCTGCTTCTTCTCTGCATGTCCTACGGTATCGACCTGCTCACGACGATGAGCGTCTCGGCAATTGCTACAAACGGCACCGTTAGAGGCGGCGGCCTCTATTACATGATCAGCCGGTCGCTCGGTGTCGAATTCGGCGGCGCCATTGGAATCATCCTCTTCATCGGCCAGATCCTCAACTCTGCCATGAACGTCGCCGGTCTCATCGAGCCGTTCCTCTACAACTTCGGCCCTCAGGGTGCCATGAAAGAGATCTTCCCTGAGAGCCCCTCCTGGACGCTGATATACTGCACCATCCTGCTCGCACTCTGCACTGTCGTCTGCTTCGTCGGCGCCAGCAGCGTCTCCAGCTGCGGCAGCTTCTTCTGTGTGCTCCTACTCACGGCGACGATCTCAGTGCCCTTCTCAGCGCTCATCATGCCCGCCAGGGACATCCCGAACCTAGGATACTACTCGGGCATGTCTCTACATACACTCAAGGAGAACATGTGGCCCCACTACACAAAGGGTGCCGCCGGCTCCCAGGTCGACTCTATAGAGACTTTCAACGACCTCTTTGGAATCTTCTTCCCAGCCACCGCAGGAATCCTGGCCGGCGCTTCGATGTCTGGCGAGTTGCAGAACCCGTCCAAGTCGATCCCCAAGGGAACCTTGCAAGGCTTGCTCGTGACCGTTGTCTGCTACTTCCTCGTCATTGTGTCGATGTGCCTCTCGATCCCACGCACTTTGCTTCACAAGGACGTCCAGATCATGCAGACCGTCTCGATCAGCCCCGTTCTGATCCTCCTCGGCGAGACTTCGACGGCGCTCTTTTCCGTCATTGTCGGCCTTGTCGGCTCGGCGCAGTTGCTCCAAGCAATTGCCACCGACGACATCTTCCCCGGACTGAAACAGGTCTTTGGAGGCAAACACTGCGAGCCGGCCACCGTTGCATTCTCCTGGCTTCTGTGCCAGCTGTTCCTCTTTGCTGACGTCAACCAGCTCGCCACGCTCATTACCATGGCATTCCTGATGACCTTCATTGCCATCAACGTCGCCTGTGGCCTCCTAAAGATCGGCTCTGCTCCTAACTTCAGACCTAGTTTCCGATACTTCGACCAGTACACGGCCTTTGCGGGAACCATAGCTTGCGTTGCCGCCATGTTCGTCGTCGATGGTGTGTCGGCCTGCCTGGTTATCACGTTCCTCGGCTTCCTGATTGTCATCATCCACTACGTCTCGCCACCAAAGCAGTGGGGAGATGTTTCGCAGTCGTTGATCTACCACCAGGTCCGCAAGTATCTTCTCAAACTTCGCCAGGATAATGTCAAATACTGGCGGCCACAGATCCTACTGCTTGTCGACAATCCACGCACCACCTGGAGGCTCATCTGCTTCTGCAACCACCTCAAGAAAGGTGGCCTGTATATCCTGGGACACGTGCTCGTGACTCCACACTTCCAGTCGCGTGCAGGAGAGTTGAATAAACAGCGCAACGCGTGGACGAAAGTCAGGGACTTGTCGAAGATCAAGGCCTTTGTGCAGATCTCGATGGCCCCAACGTTCGTCTGGGGCGTTCGTAACGTTTACCTCGGAAGTGGTCTCGGTGGAATGAAACCGAACATCACGATCCTCGCCTTCTACGACCTTTCTCACTTCAGCAGGGAGCAGCTGCATCTGCCGTCGTCGACCGTCTTTGAGAACCGTACGAACGAGTACGCCAACCAGGTCAACGTTCAGATGGAAGGGTTCCCAACGGACGCTTGTGCTCCCGAGCCATCAGTAAAACTTGCACAGTGGGTGCAAGCACTTGAGGACTTGTCGCTGTTGAACAGCAACATCGCCGTCGCCAAGGGATTCCCACGTCTTGAGATCCCTTCAGGAAACGAGCCGCGGCTGTCCTATGGGAACAAGAAGTATATCGACCTGTATCCGATCCAGATGGCCTCTAAAGTGACAGACAAATCGGGCGATCAGAACATCATGACGACCAACTTCGACACGTACACACTGATCCTGCAGTTGGGAGCCATTCTCGACACGGTTCCGTGCTGGAAGAAGACTCACCGGATCCGTGTCGTTGTGTTTGTTGAGTACCCCAAGGACGTAGAGGCCGAACACGAGCGCCTGATGAGTCTCCTGGACATTTTACGTATCGAGGCCGAGGTGATTGTGAAATGCCTTAGCGATGGTTCCCTCAAGACTTATAACTACATTGCGCTTGGAGATTCTACCGACGACAGTGTGATGAAGGGGGTCGAAGAAACGCTTGAAGGCGATGAATGGTGGGAGGCCGTCAAAGAGTTCCGCAGCAACAAAAACGCCACAGTTCCGGTGGCGATGCCGGTGAATTCAGTTAGCGTCAACCCAAGGGCCGTGAGGAAGATTCAAGGGTCCCGGAACGAACGGTACTCGTTCTCGCGGATGAACAGCCTCGGCGTGTCGCTATCGATGGTGGCCAACAAGATCACCAGCTCCGATATTCACCGGGCGACGACCGAGGCGTACGAGGACGAGGACGACTGGAGTCGCTCGACGAGTGACACCGAGTCGATGGCGTCTCGGGCCCCATCTCGGGCGTCATCCCCGCCACCAAGTATTAGAATGGCAGGCGGGGTGTCCCAACTTGGAGGTGGCATAGCCTCTGGGGGCTCGAGCATAAACACTCCCGCTGGGGCTGAAATAAATTCTGAGAATGAGCCAAAGCGGAATTTGAACCCCGCGCACCAGCTGCGTCGGCCCAAGTTCGACTCTATCAAATCGACGCATTCGCTGAGGAGGGAGAGATCGCACGTCATGTTCAGCGCCGCCACGATGCCCTCGTCTCAAGTCCTCCAGGACGCACAAGGAAACGAGCCCTCTATTATATTTGTGAACGACGAGAAGAACGGCAAGGTCAAGTCGAGCAAGAAGGATTCGACCGTGCGGCCAAGAGAGGAAGTTGCGCCAACATGCGCACGCGCAGGTAACAATTGCAGTGCTCTAGGTGCTACAGGTACGGGACGCGGTGCGAAGTCCGGTTGGGCAGAGCAATCTGACATCTTGGATGACGGCAGCGAGAGATCTCAGTCGCACGTTGGCGACGAGAAGATGCCACTGTTGGTGAACACGACGAGCCGGTCAACGTTGGCCAGCACCACGAGCGCTGGGACGACTTCCCTATTAGGAAAGGAGAAGGAGTCGACGAACGCCGGTGAAAAAGTTACGAGCCCCGCCGCAAGCAAAAAAAGCGGCGCGGCTGAGCGAGCCGCCAAGAGCACATCCTCGGGCCCGGGAATGGGAATGACAAAGGCAACTGCAGCGATAGCAGCACCGGCAGAATCAGGGACAATAGCTGTGAGCAGAGCAAGTATGAGCTCTACTACCCAACAGAACTGTGGCAGTGACAGTGTGCGCGAGGCTGGCACCGACGGAGCGACAGCCGGCGCAGCCAAAAACGAAGCTACACCGCGGGTAGCCACCGCGACTGCCCCAGCTGCTGCAGGTCCTGCTAGTGACGCATGTGAATCTGAGTCGGGAAAAAGCCGCGGTGCGCGAGCCGAGACAGCGGCTCCTGCCGCTGCTTCCGCAGCGGCGCAGGACAATGGAGAGGATATTGCCAAAGGATTCGACGACGGTACGTCTAATGTGGACGGAACGAACGGAACCACAGGCAACGAGACCGCTGCGGAGGCAGCCACAGTGCCTGAGACGTTTGTGGACGGGAAGGACGATGAGGCGGAGGAAGGTGAAGATGACGGGAACGGCGGAAATGCCGACGAAGATGAAGATGGGGAGGGAGAGGACGATGTCTCTGTCTCTTTCAACGAACTGCCTAATCGCGGACAGTTAATCATCCTGAACGAGTTGATGCGGAGCACGTCAAAGAACAGCGCGCTGCTATTCTCTACTCTGCCCATTCCCGATGTTGGACTCCATGAAAACGACCAGGACTGCATCGATTACGCTTCGAATCTGGAGCTTTGGTGCGGAAATCTTCCTCCGATTTTACTGATCAACGCCAAGACGATGACCGTCACGACGAATTTGTGATTAGGCGGCAGCGGCGGTTGCGGCGTTTTTTTTCTATCTAAAGAGTACCCCCGGCCGAGGGAGGGAGGAAAGGGGGGGGCTGTCTACTACCCGGTTGAAAAGGAGGGAGGCGGAAAAAAAAAGAAACGGGCTGTCGACGAGCTGGGACGGGCGGGAAAGTCCTGGTTGTGGAAAAATATGAAAAATCTCAAAAAAAAATATATCGAACTATGCTGTCAATATCGGCGTCAATCAGAGGGCAGAGAGAGATGCACGAACTGCTGTTAGTGTAAGCCGCCATTTTTTTTCGCCTGCCCTGAGTGAATGGGAAAGAGAAAGTCCGGGGAGCCATGCCCTAAAATGGTAGTCTGGCGTCAAAATAATAGATGCTACCGGCCAATCAAGAAGGTGCCGTACTTGTCAAGGGACAACGCACGAAAAAACGCCAACAAGTTTCCGGGCCCTATCTTGGGGCCTTTCGACGGTGCGGACGACGTGCGGGCATCTGAGGACGTATGCACGTCAGTTGATACTGTGGCGAATAGTAGGTGAGGAAGGAGGAAGGAATTAGCACCTTAGCACCGTTGTAAGCAGT
>JADIOY010000284.1:0-10985 GCA_018344475.1 Xiuguozyma silvatica | reverse complement strand
ATGCCGATGATTATGTTGTTTCTTCGTTTGAGAAAGATTCGAATGAGAGATAGTGTTCTAACCAATGTCCGTTTTCATCTCTTTTAATTCCTATACAGATCTAAAAGATATTGAAATTCAGCCAGGGAGTATTTATTACACTACAATAGCATTCCATATTAATAGAAACATTAGATTCCCATTTACTATCCAATCCACCCAACAAATCTATGGAATAATCACACATAGCAGCCCCCCCCTGTCTTCTTCCAATACGTCAACATATATCATGTCTGCTTTCTTGCTCCGCCATACCGACCCCCATCCCGTTCTCCCTCCCCCAGGCCAATTCTCGCATACAACAAATTTCGGGTCGTGAAAAATTTAATGCCATCTCCAGTATAGTATGGGAAAGAAAGGTAAGCAGACGAGTGCCCCGAAGAAGAGCAAGAAGGGCAAGAAGGAGCCCGAGGAGCCACCGAAGGTGGAGCTCACGGAGAAGCAGAAAAAACAGAAGATGCGCGAGGAGCGCCGCGAGAAGTCCAAGCAGAACAGGGCCGCCGTTGCCGGTACAAGCTGGACTGGTAAGCTTCCAGCTTCTCTGCTCCACGAGCACGCCCAGAAGCAGCACTGGGGCCGTGTCGAGTACGACATGAAGAAGGTCAAGGATGGATTTGTTGCGACGGTCGAGCTCGCTTGGAAGAACCCGAAGACGCAGGAGACCATCAAGATCAGAATGCATCCTCCTACGCATCTGGTCAAGCCGGAGGAGACTGCACTGGAGGCCCGCCACATGGCAGCCACGTACGCCCTGCACCGCATAGCATACATGAAGAACATCCACATGGTTCTACCGACTCCACATAAGAACCTCTGGCTAGATTGTGAGGCTGAGCGTAAGAAGCTCCTCAAGGAGAACCCAGCCAAGGCCAACAGAGACTACACTGACGATCCGTTCACCGCGTTGCTCGAGAAGCGCAAGGAGGACCAGCAGAAGGCCAAGGAGCGCGAGGCCAGAGAGTCTGCCAAGGAGAAGACAAGGGGTCCTACTATTGTGATCGGAAACGGACCGTCCTTAGGAAATATGGGCACCAAGGGCTCTGCCGACAGCAAGGCTGCAGCCGACCAGCACAAGAAGAAGATGCTTGCCGTGCTGGCCAAAGAGTCGCCACTCAGCCAGGTGTCATTCCCTAGAAAGGCCTGGGAGCACGCTGTCATGATGGATCTCGATCCAAAGACCCGTCGTCTCATTGACGATGCCATCCGCCACCACATCGACTGGTCTGAGGGCCAGGATGCTGCCGAGGACGCCTCGAAGGAAGACTACACCGACCTTCTCGTCGGTATCGGCTTCCGCAAGACTCACGTCGAGGAGGCTAGGCAGTACACGTCCACTTTCAACGATACCCTGGAGTGGCTGATCTTCCACGTGCCCGAGGACGACCTGCCGCCGGTTTTCACCAAGAACGACGAGGACTCCAACGTCCGTCTCA
Organism: Xiuguozyma silvatica; assembly: GCA_018344475.1. Taxonomy (NCBI): domain Eukaryota; kingdom Fungi; phylum Ascomycota; class Pichiomycetes; order Pichiales; family Pichiaceae; genus Xiuguozyma; species Xiuguozyma silvatica. The sequence continues at coordinate 9,513 of JADIOY010000284.1, read as the reverse complement.
AGATCACCAAGGACATCAAGAAGGAGCGTCAGATCGACACCCTGTGTGAGGGAAGCTGTAGTAGAATTGAGGCATCGACTGCACTCGACCTTCATGACGGTGACATTCGCAGAGCTGCCGTCTCCTTGACTCACAGACTCGTCACATTCAAGCCTACCGAGACCGAGGAGGAACCAGAGAGACTCTGGAACGAAGAACGCGACAGTCTCAAGGCAATCTATGAAAAGAGAGTCAAGGAGAGTGGAAATGACGACATCTACGAGATCATTCTCCATATTGAGGGACTCCCACAGACATCCAAGAAAGACATCTTGGCTTTGAAGGCATACCGCTCGGACAACTACCCCTGGGACATCTGCGGATTGCAGCTTGTTACTAAGGACCAATCGTACCGTCTTCCAAAGTACATCAACCGCTCCATCCTGACGCAGATGCTGAAGTACGTTGTCAAGGATGGACTGATTGGCATGCCATATATTTATTCCTGCGTCGACTGGCTCGAGAACCATATCAAGCGGATCATTGCCGACCCAGGCCCACTCTATGTTCCAGATGACTCCGAGTCCCAAACCACATCGAAAGCCACTGGTGCTCACGGAAAGGGCTCCTCTAAGAGCAAGCACAGACGTTCTGGCAAGCGCAATGAGCAACTTCTCAAGGAGATGAGTGAAGAGTATGCCCACCGCGACAAGTCTTCGGAACTGAAACAGTCGGTCTCCAAGAGACAGAAGCTACCCGCGTGGAAGAAGCGCGATCAGCTTGTTGACACGATCCTTTCCAATAGAGCCTGTATCGTCACTGGCGAGACTGGTTCTGGTAAGTCCACCCAGATCGTCCAGTTTGTGCTCGATGCACTCTGTGAGAAGGGAGACTTCTCTACAAACATCATCTGTACTCAGCCGAGACGTATTTCTGCCATTGGTCTTGCCGACAGAGTTGCAGCCGAGCGTGCCCAGAGTTGTGGTAAAGATGTCGGTTACGTCATTAGAGGAGAGAACCGGACTGGTAGAGAGACTCGTATCTCCTTCGTCACCACTGGTGTCTTGCTTCGTATGATCCAGTCGCTTTACAGCGATTCTGCCGATCGCTCATTCTTTGACAACGTTGGATATATCTTTGTCGACGAGGTCCACGAGCGGTCGATCGATTCCGACTTCCTGCTGATCATCCTCAAAAAGATGCTCAAGGTCTTCCCTAAACTCCGTGTCGTTCTGATGTCTGCCACGATCGATCCGAACCAATTCCGTTCATTCTTCGGTGCGGAACCAGCCCATGTTCATATCGAAGGAAGAACATTCCCTATCGAGGATTTCTACTTGGATACTTTGCTTCCTGAACTTGACTTCACCGTTACGACGTCTCGTGACGAGGTCATCAAGCCTCGTGCAGATTCGAAGTACTTCCAAGACGGTAACATCAACTATGACCTGATCGCACAGCTCGTTAAGCATGTTGACTCTAAACTCACAAAGAGCGGAAGCGATGGATCGATCCTTATATTCCTGCCCGGAGTTATGGAGATCAGCAAGACTCTGGAGCGTCTTGATAGAGATACATTTTGGGGCTTGCCCCTGCATTCTGGTGTGTCTTCTCAGGATCAGCGCAAGGTTTTCCAGAATCCACCTCATGGAAAACGTAAGGTGGTTGCGTCTACCAACGTCGCTGAGACTTCTGTGACTATCCCCGACGCTGTCGCTGTCATTGACACTGGCCGTGTCAAGAGTATCAGATATGATCCGAAGACTGACACCACTAGACTGATGGAAGACTGGTCATCCCGTGCAGAAGTTCAACAGAGACGCGGTCGTGCCGGCCGTGTGCGTGCCGGCCTTTGTTACAGACTCTACACGGAGGACACCATGCAGAACACCATGCTGGCCCAGCCTATCCCCGAAATCAAGAGAACTCCACTGGGAAGCGTCTACCTGGTCGTTAAGGCAATGGGTGTCAAGGATGTTTACAAGTTCTTGCAACAAGGTATCGATCCTCCTCATAGAGCTAATGTCGACAACGCTAGACAAACACTTACCGAGGTTGGCGCCATCCGTAATGATGCCTTGACTGCTCTTGGTCGGTACCTTTCCATTCTTCCAACAGACATGAAGTCGGGTAAGATCCTGATTTACAGCACCCTGTTTGGTTGCATTGAGAGTGGTCTCACTCTGGCTTCTGTCGGCGTTTCTGGCAGTCCTTTCCTCCGTGGAAGAGAATTCCGTGACAAGGTTAAACGGATCCAGACGAAGTTTGCCAACGGCGAAGGTGACCTGGCTGCTATCTTGAACGTGTACGATGCCTACATCAAGACTCCACGCGGTGGTCGGTCTCGCTTCATTCAAGACAATATGCTGAACCGGATGACACTGAGAGATATCCAGTCTACTAGGTCTCAGTACATGTCTGACCTCATCGATATGGGCTTCCTTCCAATGGGATATGCGAAGAACCCTGACAAGTTCCCTGACTTTAACAGGCACTCCAACAGCAGCACCATCATGAAGGCCATCATGACTGCTTCGCTCTTCCCACATATCGCACGCGTGGAACCTCCAGATCCAAAGTATCTGGCGTCTGCTTCTGGTGCAGTTGCAATGGACCCTGACACTCGTAAGATCAAATACTGGATCAGAAATGAGGAGTACATCAAGACCAGACTTGCCGGCGACGATCCGCGTGAGAAGAACTTGCTCCCAGCTACTAGAGCATTCCTGCACCCGTCTTCGACGTTCTTCTCATTCTCTGGATCATCCGAAGAAGTCAGCGAGCAAGATATCAAGATGGATGCGGACGGAAACTACGTCTATGCACCATCGATTCCAGGTTCGTCGAACAGCTCGCTTTCCTCTTCGTTCATTGCCTACGATACCGCACAGACCACCACCAAGCTGTATATGCACGACGTGACTCCAACATCTGTTATGGCTTTGCTGCTGTTTGGTGGTGCTATCTCTTATGACCTCTCATCTGTGAGATCCGGAAGGCCTTCTCCTGGTATTGTCATGGATGGTTGGTTGCCAATTAGAACGTGGTGTAAGAATGCCGTCATGCTGACTCGCCTGAGAAAACTCCTCGACAGATTCCTTGACCAGCGTCTTGCCACTCCATTATATTCCGAAAAGAAGGGCGAGTCCCAAGAGGACAAAGACGACCTTCTCAACAGCGACATCCTCGAAACTATAGAGAGGACACTGGCGATCGAGAGGAAGTGAGATCATCATAATAAATATAATGCATCATCTATATAGCTTACTTGCTTACTCTTTGACTCTGTAGGCGTTGAGTCCACATTCCTCCAGGATACCCTCGGTAGCCCAGAACTTCAATCCTTCCTTTGCAAGCAGGAGAGGAAGCTTCAGTTTCATGCAGACAATTGCCAGCATGACTTTAGTATTCGGCTTCTGCTCTTCGAAGAAGTAAAGTATGGCAGCCTTGTCAGCCGAAACGTCAAAGTGTTTGGTGATGCCGAGCACTTCGACATCCATCGAGACCGTGCACAGACTAGGATACAGGGTCAGCTTGCGACCAGGCTTGTGAGCCTCGTATGCACTCTTATAATCATCCAGACTCTTCTGAACCTCTTCAGGCATCTTGAATGAATGGGCCGCAAGATCGGGCCAGTACAGTTTAGAGACGACCGAGGCGTGCACGTTGGATGTACTAGCAATCTTCCTGTCAAGTTTCTTGCTCAGAAGCATATCCTTGAGCATGACATCCAAGGCGTTGAACTCCTGGTTACCGAAACGCATCTTGAGCAGGTGCAGGTTGGTGTATATCTCCCTGATATCATAATCGGTGACTTCCAGCAACCGCTTGGAGAAGACCTTGAGGAACTCCTCAATAAACGGATCTTTAGAATCAAAGATCGAGATGAGAGATTCGACAACGTCCTCCACTACACCCTTCTTGAAGTCTGGAAGTGCATCAACAGGATCCGGAACCCAGTCGAGGGCACGCTCGGACGCCTTTTCATCGATGTGGGACTTTGCAGAGCCATTGCGGAGTTCAATGGCGAGCTCGATTAGCTTGTTGGCAGCACTCGAGTCAAGGAGTGCATGCACGATCTGCTGGACAGTATCCTGGCGACTCTTGAGGTAGTTTCTCGTTGGACGGCAGGCCTTGTCGAGGAGGACACCACGATGGTCGAGAATCAGGAACGACCGCACCGTGGAAATATAGCACACAATGATGTCGACAGTATCGGTTCCAGCATGCAACAACCGGCGACGGCTACCTCTGATGAACGAGTCGACGAGGGCAGACCTCTGCTCTGGAGTGACAAGACACTCCCTGAACTCCCCGAGGCCGACCTTGCTGTCCGGGAAATCGATGACCATGTCAAAGATCTCGTTTGTGCGTAAGCGGGCAAGCTCAATCTTGGCCATGCAAACCAGATAGTCGCCAGTAAAGTTACTATCGGGGACGAGTGCAGCCAGACGTGGGTACAGGAGATACTGGATCCAGCTCAGCAGCTCCTTGAGCTTAGGCGCGGCCCAATTCTTGGAGCAGGTTTGGAGAACGTGCTTATGTATGTCACTCTGGGCGACATCGAGCAGCAGCTGCGTCAACTCAGAGCCAAGGTCGATACTGTCGAGCAGATCGGCCATGTCCTGGAGGGCCTTGTCGTCTGGCGAGTCAGCGATCCGCCTATCAAAGACTTCTCTAATGGAACTCCAAACTCCGGGCTCGAGAACCCACGACTGGAAGATCGAGTTCTCCAGCCGCTCCATCAACAGCTCCTGGCCACTGTCCAGCATCAACAAAGCGTAACACTGCTGCAGACGCTGCGAGAAGCCCAGGATCAAGGACAGGATCTGTGTGAGCAGCTTTTCCTGCTCTAGAGGGTCGCTCTTGCCTCCAGGTACCGATTTCGGCAGCGATTCACCAGCCTCATTCAACACATTACGGACCATCGCCTGGAATAGGGCAAAGAGGCGTCCTTGGCCGCCGTTGGGGCCTCCACGAGTAGTACGCCGCCTTAGTGTAGATTGGACCCTTAGAGGCGGATCCGGGAGCACGTCGGAGCCCGTATCGCGCAGGCAGGCACTCATCCAATCCAGCACTCCAGAGTAATCGGACGAGGGGTCCTCAGCAGCCTGCCCGGTGAGCCTTTCGCCAAATACCTGCGCAAAGGGAAGAAGGGACATTGCAATAAAGAGGTGAGATCAAAGGTAAATAAAGCCAAGACCCTTTCTTCTTCTCACTGTGGAGTTTTCGCGGGAGTCGGCCAAAAAAAAAACACTACATATAGTGAGAGAGGCCGCAGATTTATATAGCCCCGTATCAGAATTCTATAGCCATTTGGAAGGAGCGATGTCACGCCAGGTTGCGAAGTTTATGGAGGTGTCGGGGGCTACAAATGCTGATGTTGCCGCCGAATTCCTCCGCAGAAATGGTGGACGCATCAACGAGGCCATCAACGACTACTTTTCGAACCCACGCGTCGCCAAAGACATTGAACGTAGAGCTGCCCAGAGTAGGGCCAACACGGTGCAAGAGAGCTCGCCGCAGCTTAAGGAGGTGTTCAACACTTACAAGGAGGCACAGCCGAATGCTATCGGCATCAACTACATCGGCGTCGACGGTACGATGCAGTACCTGGAGGACCTGGGGCTGGCACCCGAGGACCTAGTGGTTCTGGCGCTGGCGGAGATGCTGGAGTCGCCGACTGTTGGAGAGTTCAAGGAGGAGAGTTTCTTGAAGAACTGGGCAAACGTCGGCGTCGACAGTATCGAGGGAATGAAGCAGTACCTTGAGGTTCTCAAAAACAAGCTCGAGACGGACCGTGACTACTTCCGCAAGATCTACCAGTACACCTACCGGTTCATCCTGGAGAAGAACGAGAAGAACCTGCCCCTCGAGATGGCCGAGGACTACTGGCACTTGATGATTCCACAGACGCTGCAGGCAGACCTCGAAAAGTTCCTCGAGTTCGTGCACTCCGAGAACAAGTCCTCGGTCACGAGAGACCAGTGGAACATGCTGCTGCCGTTCCTCGAGGACTACCACGAGGACCCGGCCCTCGAGCATTACGACGAGTCGCAGTCTTGGCCGCTGCTGATGGACGATTTCTACGAGTATGTCACGGGACAGGCAAATTAAAGGGGATAGAATCATTGTATAGTAACGGCATTATAGAGAGAGAGAGAGAGAGAGAGAGAGAGAGAAAAGACCCATCCCGTATAGTGTTCCCGATTAGGAACTCCGTTTCTTTTTCAGAAATTTTTCAAAAAAAATATCAAAAAAATCCTTTGAAAAAAAAAGCTTCTCTTTCCCCCCCTAACATACTAGGTAATAGACTATGGTCAAGTCCTACGCAAGGTACGAGCTCGGTTTCTCCGGAGGCGTCATCGCCTCACAATCGAACAGTATCTATTTGGAGGACAATGATAACAAGAAAAGTGCCGGAAAGGTTGTCACTGCAGGTCTTGAAGAGATCCTGGTCTGGGACATCAAGACTGGTGAGCTTCTGGCCAAGCTTAGAGATGGCGTGGCTCCAGGTGCTCTCAGCTCGAGTTCGCAGGCTCCACCCGCACAGGTGAACAGCTTGGCGTACGAGAAGACTGCCAATGTCCTTGCTGCCGGATACTCAGACGGTACCATCAAGATCTGGGATATGACGTCGCAGTCTGTCGTGATCCACTTCTCTGGCCACAAGTCTGCCGTGAGCGTGCTCAAGTTTGACCGCAGCGGTACCAGACTGGTCAGTGGCTCTAGGGACACGACTGCCATTCTGTGGGACCTTGTTGGTGAGACTGGTCTGTTCAAGCTGAAGGGACACCGCGACCAGATCACCGGTCTCCAGTTCCTTTCTAATGAGACTACCGAGGAAGTGACGGATCAGATGGACGACTGGCTGCTGACAACGGGCAAGGACGGACTCATCAAGCTGTGGGACTTGAAGGCACAGCAGTGCATTGAGACACATGTGGCCCACAACGGCGAGTGCTGGGGACTCGGAGTCAACAGCACGCACGAGCTGTGCGTTACTTGCGGTATGGAGAACCAAGCCAAGGTGTGGGCCATCCGGCTTGAAGAGGACAAGACAAAGATTGTTGAGCAAGGCTCTTTCGAGAAGCAGAGCAAGCACAGAGGCATCGACATCAACTTCAAGATGACGCCTCAAGGTGAGTTCTTCTACATCTGTAACGCCGACAAGATGCTCGAAGTTTTCCGTCTCCGCCAGGAGAAGGAGATCACGAAGGCTATCTCGAAGCGCTCCAAGAGACTGAAGGAGAAAGGCATGAGCGATGACGAGGTCGCCGAGTCGATTAGAAGTTCCCGTGTTAACATGCTCGTTGCGCCCTTCACGGTTATCTATGCCGACAGCCGGGTCAGGAGCTGCGCATTCGCTGAGACAAGTGCACGCAAGCTGGACCTCGTTTTGACGCTGACGAACAACAGCGTCGCATACTACGGCGTGACGATTCCAGAGGTTGTCAAGAGACACAAGCCTGCCGACAGCGTGTCGCAGCAGAAGTTTGTGCTGGACCAGCTCGGACACAGGCATGACATTAGAGCCGTCGACATCTCCGACGACGATGCCCTGCTCGTTACTGGCTCCAACAACGAGGTCAAGGTCTGGAACATCAAGAGACACAGCTGCATCCGGACGTTCCGCAAGACTGGCTACGTTCTGAGCGCCAGATTCTTGCCCGGTGGCACACTCGTTGTGCTTGGCACCAAGGAGGGCCAGCTGCAGCTTTTGGATCTGGCCTCTTCGACTGTCTTAGACAGCATCGAGGCTCACGCCGGTAAAGCCATCTGGTCGATTGACCTGTCCCCTGACGGAAAGACGATCGTTACGGGTTCTGCCGACAAGACTGTGAAATTCTGGGAGATCAAGGTTGCCGCGGACCTTGTCCCAGGTACGGAGAGTACCTACGTCAAGCGGTTGACTCTGGATAACACCCGTATGCTCGAGCTCACCGATGACGTTCTGTCCGTCTGCGTCTCTCCCGACGGCAAGTACATTGCTGCCTCGCTGATGGACAACACCGTCAAGGTGTTCTTCTACGACTCCCTCAAGTTCTACCTGTCGCTGTATGGACACAAGCTGCCCGTGCTGTCGATCGACATCTCGTTCGACTCGAAGATGATTATCACGTCTTCCGCGGATAAGAACATCCGTATCTGGGGTCTTGACTTTGGAGACTGTCACAGGTCGATCTTTGGCCACCAGGACTCGATTATGTGCGTGCGGTTCCTGCCCGAGTCGAAGAACTTTGTCAGTTGCTCGAAGGATGCCATGGTGAAGTACTGGGACGGCATCAAGTTCGAGAACATCCAGAAGCTGGCTGCTCACCAGTCGGAAGTCTGGGGCCTTGCCGTGAGTCACTCGGGCGAGTTCTTTGTGTCTGTGTCGCACGACCAGAGTATCAGATTCTGGGAGGAGACTGAGGACCAGGTGTTCATCGAGGAAGAGCGCGAGAAGGAAATGGACGAGATGTACGAGGGAGACCTGCTGAACTCGCTCGAAGGTGGCGACGGCGACGAGATGGGCGCCGACAAGGCGGACGGCGAAGAAGGCGAAGGTGAGGACGAGGTTGGCAGGGTGTCGAAACAGACGATGGAGAACCTGAAGGCGGGAGAGAAGCTGATGGAGGCTCTCGACCTGGGCACGGAGGAGCTCGAGAAGCAGGACGAGTACGACGGTGAGATCCAGCAGTGGAAGCAGAAGAAGGGTCCTAAGCCGACGAAGCCGGAGGTGAACCCGCTCCTGCAGGCCCTCAGACAGACGGCTGAGGAGTACGTTCTGAGCACCCTGATGAAGATTCCACCTGCCCAGCTCGAAGACGCGCTGCTCGTGCTGCCGTTTTCGTACACTCTAAAGCTGCTGCGGTTCCTGCGGATCTGGACGGCCCCGAAGAACAGATCGAAGCACACTTCACAGATCCCCAAGATCTGCCGGACGCTGTTCTTCGTTGTGCGCATGAACAGCAACGAGCTGATCAGCCAGCGCGATGCCACGCTGAAGGACACTCTCGTCGACCTGAAGGGTCAGCTGCGGGACCTGCTCAAGGGCACCTGCTCGGACCTGGGCTTCAACGTGGCCGGCCTGCGGTTCATGCAGACCCAGTGGAAAGCCGAGCACCAGCATGCCTTTGGCGAGGAGGAGCAGTCCGGCAACTCGGACAAGTCGCGGAAGCGTGTCTACACTACACTTGCATAACTCTAATAAAATGTACACTACTAAAGAACTGACTATATAAAATGCCACCATTGTTTGACCCCGCTTTTTCACCATTTTACCAGATCTCGGACCCCACTGAAAAATTTCGGGGACACGCCCCCGAATCGGAGATCTAGGTGGGGGTTATGACCGAATGTCGGCACAGAAGGGCCCGGCGGAAAGGGCCGTCGGAGGGGCGGAAGCCCGGTTGGTTTGGTGGTAAAAAAATGGAGGACCTCAGAACTGATAGCTTGGTATACAGTGGTGTCCCCAGATCCCCCGATCTCCCCCATTCACAGGGGGTGTTTGACATGTCGAGCATTGGCTTCCCCCCCCCCCCCCCCCCC
>JADIOY010000283.1:0-11017 GCA_018344475.1 Xiuguozyma silvatica | reverse complement strand
GAAAAATTTCAAAAAAAAAAAAAAAAAAAAAATTTATGCCCCATCGATAAGCCCGTATAGCCAAGTATGAGACAGAAGAGAGCGAAGCAGTACAGAAAGCAGATGGGCGTGTACCGGCTGACATTCAAGTTCAAGCAGCCGATCCAGGTTTTGGTCGACTCGAACGCGATTCTGGAGGCAGAAGCTCGCAAGTTCGACCTGCAGAAGGGCATTGAGAGGACGGTGCAGATGCCCGTCAAGCTGTTTGTGACGCAGTGCTGTATCAACCACCTGTACGAGAGCAAGAACCAGGCGGCGATCGAGATCTGCAAGACTATGGAGAAGCGGCACTGCCGGCACAAGGAGACGCTGTCGTCGTACGAGTGCATCAAGGACATCACGGACGTGGACGGTGAGAACAAGTACCGCTACGTCGTGGTGACGCAGGACGAGAAGCTGCGGCGCAAGCTGCGCCGGATCCCTGCGGTGCCGCTGATCTACATGAACCGGTCCGTGATGATCATGGAGCCGATGTCGCCGGCCACGGAGAAAGTGGTGGCGATGGTGGAGCACAAGAAGCTGACTGGCGGTCTGAACGACGCTAGCGCCGGATTCAGGAGTACCGGCAGCGACGACGAGGAGGCGCCTGCCAAGAAGAAGCGCAAGGGCCCGAAGGGACCGAACCCGCTGAGTATGAAGAAGAAGCAGAAGAGGGAGGAAGAGGAAGGGGGAGGGGAAGAGCAGAAGAAGAAGCGTAAGAGACGTCACAGGAAGGGAGGTGCGTCGGATGCCGCCACTTCTGTCGATTCTGCTGCCACCGACGCCGCCCTCGAGGAGGCCGTCGGGGTGATCGAGAAGAGCGCAGCGTAAACGCCTCAAAGCGCAACGTAAACGCTTCAAGCGTAAACCCCTCAAAGCCCCGCCTTTAGCTCATCGTTAGCATAGATTAATATACATAGAATACATAGACCCAGACTCAGTCCAGACCCAGTCCGGACCCAGTCCGGACCCGTGGGCAGCCCTGCGGCTACTCCTGCGAGATGTACATGACGTTGTTGCCCCTCAGGAAGACCTCGTTGTACTTGCTGATGGTCTTGGAGCCAACGACCTCGGTGGAGTTCTCGAGGACGATGTTCATGAAGCCGTCGATCGAGGAGAGCACGCCGTGGTACTCGAAGCCGTTGTTGAGGCGGACGACTACGGGCGAGTGGGTAATCTCGGTCAGAAAGCTGGAAGTGCTGGACATGGCTGGTGGTTGAAAGTGTGTTGGAGAGGGGGAAAAAAACTTCCGGGGGCTTTTTTTTTTTTTGAGGCAGTTTGTGAGGCAGTTTGTGAGGGTGAAAAATTCAGGACGGGGTGGTTCTACCCCATAAAATACACCATCTAAGGATACCGAGAGATGTGGAGAGTGCCGGTAAAACGAGGGCTGGCGACGGCGGGGAATGCGTCAAAACAGAGCGGTTCAAAGCAGCAGCGGAAAATGACGGCCAGGGAGATGAACGAGGCGATGCGTGAAAAGAAGGACAAGGCCAAGCAGCGGGACGTCCTTGCCAAAGCCGCTATTAGAGACGTCCTGGGGCTGTTCTCGCCGGGCGTCGGCGCCGGCGACCACGACGACTACGACCTGAAGAAGTTCGACCCGACGCCGTACTACGCCAACCCAAAGGCGTACCAGAGGCTGCCGTACTTCTACCGGCACCACATGGAGCAGGACATCCGGGAGATGGCCAAGAAGAAGTGGAAGGTGATGACGAAAGACCAGCGGCGGTTCGCCTACTGGACGGCGTACGGGTCGTACGGCCCGCGCGAGGGGTTCCCAAACGTGTATGATTACTATAACTCTGCGCCGGAGGCAGAGGAGACGCCGGAGGCAGAGGAGACGCTAGAGACGCCGAAGACGCCGAAGGCACCTACCGATGAGTTCTCCCAGACGCGCCGAGTTCAAGACTCCGACCGGCTCTCGCAGTTCATCAAGGAGGTCGAGAAGAAGACGGCACCGGACGAGGCCGCACGCGAGGCGTTCATCCTGCAAAACTCCAAGGGCGGCCTGCCGCAAACAGAGGCGCTGACTAAGCGCTCTGCCAGACACCTCAGCGAGACCGGCATGGACAGCCGCGGCGACGAGGTGCCGCCGGACCTGCCCTTCCGGTACCCATCTGTGCTCAAGACTACACACCCGACTGCCGACACCATCGTGACGCGCCAGAAGTCGCTGGACCCGCGCTCGTTCGGCCAGAAGCGGCTCGAGCAGTACCAGCGGGACCGGCAGATGAACCCGTTCTGCCGGGTCATCGTGGCGACCGTGGTGATCCTGACGGTGCTCAACTTCAAGATCGACCGCAAGGTTAATGTCACGGGCGTCGTGCCAGTCTACGGCTGGGAGCAGGAGGACCGCGAGATGGAGGAGCTCGTGGACCGCGACGAGCGCGCCGCCGAGGCCGACGATCTCAGCGATAAGATGCTGTTGGCTCTGACCAAGCCAAAGAGCTAGACCATGTGTATATAGATATTGCCATTAGTATACAAACCGCTTACGAATCACCACTTCGACCACCTCCTCCTTAGTTGGCGTCCTCCTCATCCTCATCCTCATTCTCTTCCTCATCCTCCTCATCCTCGCCAATGTCCTCGAGGTCCTCCGTCCAGCTCTTCTCAACAGTCTCGCGCACACGCTTCGAGTACTGGCTGCGGTGGTCTTTGTACAGGTTGGCAGCCTCGACGTTGGCGGGCGAGTTGATGTTAGGGTCGTTCAACAGCGACTGGATCGAGGTCAGGATCGACGCAACATCGTACGTCGGCGACCAGCGGTTCTGCAAGATGTCCAGGCACAGGTCTCCCGAGGCATACACGTTCGGGTGGAACATCTCGCTCGTGAACTTGACCTGCGGCGGCTTGTTCGGGTACTGCTCGTCGAAAGTCAGCTTGAGCCTGAAAGTGCCGTCTTCAAATGGGGTGTCCTGAGGGCCAATGATAATACCGTTCCAGACCATCACGTTGTCCGCCAAGGGCGACGCGCTGATTCCGCCAGAGCAGTCCTGCTGGATCCGCTTGAAGTCGCGCATTAATCTTCTGCGTGCCGGTGTCGACATGGCTTTTTATGGGTGCTGGCTAGAGTGCTGATAGAGGCGCTAATAGTGATGCTCACTAAGCCAAGTTTTTTTTTTCCGCCGGCTTCGCTAACCGCCTATATTTCTGGGCGTTTTGCCCCTCAGAAATTCGCCAGGGCAGGGACTGGGCAGGGCAGGGACTGGCCCTCCCCATACCTCTCTTTGTACTCCTCCGTATCATACAAGTAGGGCACCCCCGAGCCACCATCCTGTAGCATTGCCCGGTCCCGTGTCGCCAGCTCGAACTCGTCCACCACCAGCACCGCGTACATCTGCCCGACGCCCTTGGCGGCCTTATAGCCCCAGGCGTTGGCTGAGCCTATAAAACGAACGTACATCTGCCTCACGCTGATCTCCGCGTTCAGCAGCCCCTGCGTCACCCGCGTCCGCTCGGCACGCTCGTACAGTCTGATCGCCCCCGGGCTCAGCACCGCAAACGCCTTGTGGTTCGCATCGCACACGGTCACCCGCAGCCCGCCGCCTACTCTGTACGACCCGTCCTCTATGCCGTGCCTCTCTATGTCTACAATTTTAACTACCCGCTCGCCGCTGCCAAACCGGTACGACGGCCGGAACGTGGCCTCCCACGCCGGCAGAACCAGCTCGCTCACCAGCCAGTCCCCTAGCAGCACGCTGCTCTCGACCCGGCGCTTGCCGTGGCTCAATCGGGGCATGAAAGGAAGAAACAATGAATGAAAGAATGAAAGAATGAAAGAATGTGAGCTGGGATTCATTCCTATTTCGGATTACTTACTTATTCGGGATTGGCGGCGGGCCAGTCCCTTAACGGCGAGAAACTCGCTCAGCAGCTTCTCAAACACTTTGTAGCCCCAGACGTATTCTTCGAGCTCGTTGTAAACCTGGCAGCTCAGGCGCGCGTACACCTGCCCGTTGTGCCAGCCAAACTGCATGTACGACTTGTAATCGTCGATCATCCTGCCCTGGATGTACTGTCTAATCTCCCCCTGGAACTTCGGGTCCCACATCTCGCCGAGCGCCGCCGTGGTCTCGGCCGGCAATTGGACCGTCACGTTGACCATGAAGTTGATCTGGTCTCTCGACAGGCCCTGCACCTTCATGATCCGGTCGCTGCCAAAGTGGTCCTCGATCTGCCGTGCGAGGGACGTGCAGTAGCCGCGGATGGCCTCGAACCCGCCGCAGTCCTCCTCGACAAACTTGAGCGCCTCCTCGATGCAGTAGAACTGCGAATAGTTCAGCGTTCCGGGCATCAGGAACTTCTCGTACCACTCGGCACCTTTCCAAGTGTGGCTGAGAGGGAACGGCTCGATCAGGTCCTGCAGCGCCGGGTTGGCGTACATCACTGCGCAGCCGTGAGGGACGTACATCCACTTGTGGATGTTGCTGACCCAGAAGTCGCAGCCGAGCTTCTCCAGGTCCATGTCGAGCATGCCGATGCTGTGCGCACCGTCGATGACGCTCACGACATTATACTGCTGGCACAGCTTCGTCAGCTTTTCAAACGGCAGTCGCGCAGTCGGCATCGAGCAGATCGTGTCAAAGACGGCCAGTCTCGGGTGCTTTTTCAAGGCCGCCTCAAACTTAGAAACGATCTCCTGCTCCTCCATCGGCAGCCGGATATCGATCACCTCCAGGTTGAGTCCGTACCTCTCGGCAACGTACTGGGCAGCGTGGCCGCACGACTCGTAGATGATCGCACTGACTACAATGGTCTCGCCGGCCTTGAACGGAAACTCTCGGAGAATGTTGTTGATGCCGGCAGTAGCATTGGCAACGAACGCCAGGTTCTTGTAGCTCGTCCTGAGCAACTGGCCGAGCAACTTCAGGCTCTGGACCATGGCTGCCTCCTGGTCCTCGAACATGAACCGATCAGGGAAGCTGATGTCCTTGTGCATCTCTTGCTTGTACCGATCGTACACTCTCGTTGGAATGGCGCCGTACGAGCCGTTGTTGATCGGTGTCACCCCTTCTTCGAATGAGAAGTATTTTTGTCTGAAATCTTTACCGAATTTTGCCATTTTGCTTGGTCAATTGCTCTTGAAGATACCTATATCTCCCTGCTGTATATATATATATATATATATATACGTCTCTCAGGATGAGCAATATGTGACTGATCCGATGGCCCAAAGAGGCAGGTCCAAAAGAGGCAGGTCCAAAAAAATCTCGGCTAGTAATCGGCCCGAGATCTGCGCCAGTCACTGCCAAAATAGTCAGAGTTCGGAGTGTATTAATCTATATTAGGGTCTGGGATCTGGGGTAGGCATGCAGAATGTCTTTTCTCAACAGAAGATAGTCAATGCTCGGTCAATTCTTTGACTCTTCCCTCTTTTCTTTCAGGAACCCACGCAGCAGCTTGTCGAACTGGTTGTAGCCCCAGATGAACTCGTCGTACTCGTTGAACACCTCGACGCTGAACCGAGCAAAGAGGGCGCCGTCGTAATATCCGATCGGAAAATATGTGTTGTGTCCATCGAGCAGGCCGTTCCGGATGTACTGATTGACCTCTGTGGCTGTAGCCGGGTTGCTGAACGCCCTGCGGAGAATTGCAGCAGACTCTTTGTCGACGTCGGCCTTCACGTTGACCATGAAGTTGCCGTCGTTTTCGAGTCCGTCGATCTTGAGGATCCGGTCAGGGCCAAAGTGCTTCTCGAGCTTGCGCGCGTAGAAGTTGCAGTATTCTCTGATCTGTTCGAAGCCGCCGCAGTCCTCCTTGATGAAGTCGACGGCTTCTCTGGTGCAGTAGAAGCTGGTGAAGTTGCTGCTGCCGAGCGTGAGGAACCGCTGGTAGAACGGGGCATCCGCGTAGACCCTCGAGACTGGCAATGGCATGATCACATCGTGCCACTTGGTGTCCACGTAGAGCACGGCAGAGCCGCGCGGGCAGAATGCCCACTTGTGGAGATTGGTGACAAAGAAGTCCGGTTGCAAGCGGTCGAGGTTGATCGGGAGCATGCCGACGGAGTGCGCGCCGTCGATCATGCTGGCAACGTCGTACTGCCTGCACAGAGCTGTCATCTTCTCGAATGGCATTCGGATGCCGGGCATCGAGCTGATGGTGTCAAAGATCGCGGCCTTTGGGTGGTGCTTTTGAAGCGCGGCCTCAAACCTGGCAAGGACTTCAGTCTCAGTGATCGGGAAGTTGATGTCGACGACGGCAACGTTCAGGCCGAGCCGTTTGGCGGTGTAGCTGACGATGTTGCCTGTCGACAGGAAGATCAAAGAGGTCGTTAGGATCGTGTCCCCCTTGTTGAACTGGAAGCCCTGGATGACGGTGTTCATGCCGGTGGTTCCGTTCTGGACAAAGGCCAGGCTGCGGTAGTCGGACTGGAGCACGCGGGCAACAACTTCCAAGTTCTCGACCATCTTGGCCTTCTGCTGCTTGTACATGAAGCGGTCCGGGAACTCGATGTCGTTCTGCCACTCCTCGAGGGCCTTAGCGCGGACCCTCTTCGGGATGGCTCCGTAGGAGCCATTGTTGAGCGGGGTCACGTCCTTCGGGAACACGAAGTGTTCTCTGCGGAAGTCTTTGCCAAAGGTCATATAGCCTGATGAAGTTGTATCGTGTGTGTGAAGAGTCAGTCCCAGATCTCGGCAATCCCAATTACATACCAATCAAACGCAGGGTGTCATTTTTGGGCTCGATGTCCCGTCGGCACGTGACCTAGGGCATCTCTCATGCAAGCACTGTTTTTTTTTTTTAGCGCCAGTCGAGCCAGTCATTTTTTCAGCCGCCAGTCCTCGAGCCAGTCGATTTTCCCGCGCCAGTCTAGTCGGCTCCAGAGAAATCCAGTGGGCTCTCGTTTGCTCTGGAAATTTGGGGACCTGTTTGGACAACTCTTCTGTGTGGGGTAACTGCTGGGCCCGCTGCAGATCGGAGTTTGTCCAGTTTAGTTTGTTCCTGCATTTCGAAGAATGGGCACCTTTCCTGGCTCTGTAGCAAGGTTGTTTGTCGTCATTTACTGTAGTCATTGACTGTAGCCATTGGCACCCATTCTGCCCCCCTACCCATTGGCGACACCTACCGACCGACCCTCTCTCCATTGAGCGTTTGTAAGCAACGGGGGCTTATCTCAGAATTGCATGGAAATCCCCATAGAAATTTCTAGAAGATCAAGATCTGGGCACGCTCCGAGGCACCTGCAGGAATAAATAGGCACGCGAATCCCCCTGAAAAATGGATTGGTTTTAGCACCGAAGAAATACCATACAAACATGCCTAACGCTATCGGAATTGACCTTGGTACCACGTACTCGTGCGTGGGCCACTTCCAGAATGACAGAGTTGAGATCATTGCCAACGACCAGGGCAACAGAACGACTCCATCTTACGTTGCCTTCACCGACACCGAGAGACTCATCGGTGAGGCCGCCAAGAACCAGGCTGCTATGAACCCTGTCAACACCGTCTTCGACGCCAAGAGACTGATCGGCCGCAAGTTCGCCGACGCCGAGGTCCAGGCTGACATGAAGCACTGGCCCTTCAAGGTCGTCGACCAGGGTGGCAAGCCAAAGATCCAGGTCGAGTACAAGGGTGAGACCAAGATCTTCACCCCTGAGGAGATTTCCTCGATGATTCTCCTCAAGATGAAGGAGACCGCCGAGGCCTTCCTTGGAGAGAAGGTCAACGACGCCGTCGTCACTGTTCCAGCCTACTTCAACGACTCCCAGAGACAGGCCACCAAGGACGCTGGTACCATCTCTGGCATGAACATCATGAGAATCATCAACGAGCCAACCGCTGCCGCCATCGCTTACGGCCTCGACAAGAAGGCCGAGGGCGAGAAGAACGTTCTGATCTTCGACCTTGGTGGTGGTACCTTCGATGTTTCCCTCCTCTCCATCGACGAGGGTATCTTCGAGGTCAAGGCCACCGCTGGTGACACCCACCTTGGTGGTGAGGACTTCGACAACCGCCTCGTCACCTACTTCGCCAACGAGTTCAAGAGAAAGTACAAGAAGGACATGACCGGCAACCAGAGATCGATGAGAAGACTCAGAACCGCTGCCGAGAGAGCCAAGAGAACCCTTTCTTCCTCTACCCAGACCTCCGTTGAGATCGACTCCCTCTACGAGGGCATCGACTTCTACACCTCGATCACCCGTGCCAGATTCGAGGAGCTCTGTGCCGACCTCTTCAGATCGACCATCGACCCTGTCGAGAAGGTCCTCAGAGACGCCAAGATCGACAAGTCCCAGGTGGATGAGATCGTTCTTGTCGGTGGCTCTACCCGTATCCCTAAGGTCCAGAAGCTCGTCACCGACTACTTCAACGGCAAGGAGCCAAACAAGTCGATCAACCCTGACGAGGCCGTCGCCTACGGTGCCTCCGTCCAGGCTGCCATCCTCTCCGGTGACACCTCTTCGAAGACCCAGGACCTGCTTCTCCTCGACGTTACCCCACTCTCTCTCGGTATCGAGACCGCCGGTGGCGTCATGACCAAGCTGATCCCAAGAAACTCGACCATTCCTTGCAAGAAGTCCGAGATCTTCTCCACTTACGCCGACAACCAGCCTGGTGTCCTTATCCAGGTGTTTGAGGGTGAGAGAACTAGAACCAAGGACAACAACCTGCTCGGTAAGTTCGAGCTGAGCGGCATCCCACCAGCTCCAAGAGGTGTCCCACAGGTCGAGGTTACTTTCGACATTGACGCCAACGGAATCCTGAACGTTTCCGCCCTCGAGAAGGGAACCGGTAAGACCCAGAAGATCACCATCACCAACGACAAGGGCAGACTCTCCAAGGACGACATCGAGAAGATGGTCGCCGAGGCTGAGAAGTTCAAGGAGGACGACGAGAAGGAGGCCAACAGAATCCAGGCCAAGAACCAGCTCGAGTCCTACGCTTACTCCGTCAAGAGCTCTTCCGACGAGAAGGCCTTCACCGAGAAGGTTGGCGAGAACGACAAGAAGACCATCCAGGACGCTTGCGAGAAGACCATCTCGTGGCTCGACGCCAACCAGACCGCTACCGAGGAGGAGTACAAGGACCAGCAGAAGGAGCTTGAGCAGACTGTTAACCCAATCATGACCAAGTTCTACCAGGCCGGTGGTGCTCCTGGCGCTGCTCCAGGCGGCGCTGCTCCAGGCGGCTTCCCAGGTGCCGGTGCTTCCGACTCTGCTCCAGCTGACGCTGGTCCAACCGTTGAGGAGGTTGACTGAAGAGCCAACGACACCCAACAAGACTAGATTTTTAATTATAGATTTCACTTAATGATTGGCATACAAAGTAGTAGGAGTAGTAGGAGTGAGTAGTAGTTTTGTTACACAACATTACATTTATGCCTTCTCGAGAATAGTGAAGGTCTCGTCGACGATCTTGGTGAGGATGTCAACGTGCTTCTTGGAGAAAGTAAGGCAAGGTCTAAGTCTGACGCCGACGTCACCGCATCCACCAATGTTGAGGCCGTGCTGTCTAGCGGTCGTGCAGAACTTGTCTCTGAGCTCTGCAGTTGGCAGGTCCCAGGCAACAAAGAAGCCTCTGCTCTTGCCTCTGAGCTGCAGCATCGTCTTGAGGTGCTTCTGTCTGACAGCGTCGAGCTGATCGTAGAGGTAGTCGCCGGTCTCGCAAACGTGGTCAAGGAGCTTCTTTCCCTTGATCTCGCCGATGATGGTTCTAGCGACGAGGGCCTTCGACGGGTCACCACACCAGGTGTTGAACTGCCTATAAGGCTTGTCGATGGCGAGGCCCGGGTCATGGTAGAAGAAGCCGGCGTTCTGCATCTTCTTGGAGAAGGTCATGATGTCCGGAACGACGTCGTACCACTGGTGGAGCCACATCTTGCCGGAACCACCACCACCGCACTGGACCTCGTCGATGATCATGAGGACGTCGTGCTTCTTGGTGAGTCTTCTGACACCTTGGAAGAAAGCTGGCGAGGCGTGGTTGTCACCACCTTCGGACTGCACTGGCTCGATGATGGCGGCGGCAATCTTGCGAGGGAAGGTCGTGAGCACGAGGTCGAGCTCCTTGAGGCATCTTTCCTCTTCGGCCTTGTTCTCCTCAACGTGGTCCTCCAGTGGGTACTTCAAGGTTGGGAATGGGGCCGTTGGCCACTCGAAGGCAGGGATGTCCAACTTGTGGATCGGCTTCGAGTGGGTGCACGAGAGCGAGCCAAAGAGACGGCCGTGGAATCCCTTCGTGAAGGACAGGATGGCCATGTCGGAGGCACCTGGCAGCGCATTGTGCATCGAGGACTCGAGCTCCTCGGCAGTGAATGGCTTGCCGCCTCTCTTCTTGGCAGACTGGTACATGAGGGCAGCTTTGAAAGCCATCTCGTTAGCGTCAGAACCGGTGTGGGCGGTGCAGACACGGTCGAGTCCCTCGGGAGCAACGGAGAGAAGGCCGGCCTTCAGGATCTCGTAGTAGTCGGTCGATGGGAAACAGGCGAGGGCGGGTCTGTTGGCGATGGCAGTGGCCATCTCCTTGCTGCCGGCGATCTCCAGGAGGGCAGGGTTGTTGTAACCGAGTGCGATCGAGGAGATCTGCATGTAAGCGTCGAGCATCTTGTTTCCGTCGGCGTCACAGATGTAGTTGCCGAGGGAGTTGTAGAAGTCGGCGACGAAAAAGGCGGCCTTGGTGTCGTAGGCGGTCGACAGCTCGGCAAGCTTCTTCTCGGTCTCTGGACCAGGGCAGGCGGTCTTCATAGACGGAGCCGTTGGCTCGTCCGGGTAGTAATCCTCGCTGACACCCATTACAATTTACAGAACTGTTGGAATGGTTAGAGAAGTGAATCTACAATTGGGACGGTTTCGAAGGTATTTATACGCTCGCAGCGGCCGAGACCCGCTAACGTTGCCCGATCAATCTAAATGCCCTCGAGTCGGGATACGATCCCCGGTTGCCTAATGCGGTAAGATAAGACGGGCGGACAATTTTTAAGCGCACAAATCGACGCACTTGGCACGACGCCGGGCTGTGTTTTTTTTTTTTTTTTGGCCCTACTTTTGGC
>JADIOY010000282.1:0-11051 GCA_018344475.1 Xiuguozyma silvatica | reverse complement strand
GACTGCTCATTTCCGCGCCAGACGAAATAATATGTGGAACTAGTGTGTCGGCTGCGCTCGACGCGCAGCGGTGTCTTACCTATTTATTATTGTTCCGTATATTCTGCTTTCTCTACGTCGATATATATATACCTACCAGTCGCACCCCACTGGGCGATGCCGTACGTTACCCTCTATCAGTCATCTGCTCCCGCCGCTAGCATGCCCGCCCTCGCCATTGCTAGCTCGGGCTTTCTGAGCGACCTTCAGCAGGTCACCGAGATCGCATCTGTGGTTGCCAAGGCCACCGCCGACTCCACCAACACGGAGACAACCACGGCCGCTACGCTCGGCACCTCGAAGCTGCCCTCGTCCATCGGCACCTCAATATACCAGTCGGCCTCCTCTGAGTTGGCCATCGTCACTGACTCTGCCACTGGCGGCTACACCGTCGGAACCTCCTCGATTTCTTTGGTCAGCGGAACCGGCGCTGTTAACCAAGACAAAACCGACAATAGCCAGAGCACAGCCACTGTTTCCGGCTCTGCGAGCCCCTCCGACAGCGCATCGACGGCCAGCGATGCTGCGTCGACGACGACTGCGGCTTCCATAACCTCCGCAAACGCTGCCCCGGGCTCAACCTCCTACAAGACATGCTACAAGTTACACCTGTTAATGTCGGGCCTGCTCGCCACTGCCCTCTTCTTCTAACTGGAGCGTCGCATCTTTACCCATCCAGCAACAAACACCATCCCATTTCTACGCTGAAACTCCATGATTCCCCCTCACGCCGGACTTACGGAAACCATTTGAAACAAACCTCATACCACCACCCTCCGTCCACTGTATAACTTTCCCTCTTTACTTAGCATGCAAAAAACACACACATTTTTTCGTGGAATTCGCTGGCTCTGGCTAGAATCAGAAAACAACCGAGTTCGGTCCCGCCGCCAAGTTTCATGCGCGCCTACTTGCAACAAATGCCATCGTTCCTGCGTGAAAATATGCATCTCCCTGTGGTGCAGGGGCGCCGACCAATAGATAGCGAGGAAGAGCTCGGTGGGGCCGCCAGAGGGAACTGAAGGAGCATCCAGGGTAACTGTATAAACAGAACCTGAACTACGCCTCCAGTAGATTCATCTTGTTGCATTCCTCACCTCCCGCTTCCTCACCTCCGGCCTCTTCATGGCCCTTCGTCTACCGCGTCGCAATTACCTCCGCAACTCTGCGGCTCTGCGTCTCTGCGTCTCTCTCTCCCAGTTTTTTTGTCACATTTTTTTGTTCCTTTTTTGTGTCCCTGTACACGTGACACAGCCAACCCTTTTCCAAACTATTTTTGCCCAGTCACACAAGAATTTTTCACCTTTGAAGTAGCGAAAGCTGCTTGAGATTTTTCACTCTCTTTCCTCGTACTCCACACTAACCAACAATGGCTCCAATCGTAAGTATAAGCCCCCATCTCATCTACTAACACCGTCCAAGTCGTCTTTTTGACGACTCTACCGTCCAGCTCGCTATTCCAGAGAGACCGCAAGGTCTAAACTGGGTCGGAAGGTTCCCCCACTAATCCTCCCCTCCTGGTCCCTGGTAGGCATGGCTAATTATCCAACCTAGCAATGCCTGTAGCGACGAGACGTAGAGCGGTGTAGTAGACCTTGTTAAAAACACACATGTAACTAACACCTCCAGACCAAGAAGACCGCTACCACCAAGACTTTCACCGTCGACTGCTCTGCTCCAACCGAGAACGGTGTCTTCGACACTGCCTCGTACGAGAAGTTCCTGAACGAGCACATCAAGGTTGAGGGACACACCGGCAACCTCGGCAGCAACGTCACCGTCTCCGTCGAGGGTGACAACGTTGTCATCGTCGCCACCGGCATCCGTTTCTCCGGCAAGTACCTCAAGTACCTCACCAAGAAGTACCTGAAGAAGCAGCAGATCAGAGACTGGATCAGATTCGTTTCCGTCAAGAAGAACGAGTACGCCCTCAAGTTCTACAGCATCGCTGTCGACGAGGACGAGGACGAGGACGAGGAGTAAGTCTCTCTGTCCAAGGCAAACGCTGAGGACAACTAATATAAATGTACTTCAATAACCATTCGGACCAAAACGCTTGTATCACTTGTGTATCGTCAGACCAGTCGGCTAACAACCCTTCAACTGGACAGGATACCTATGATATGCATCTGCCTGGCCCTGTTACCTACGTATCTTCACAACAGGGATTTTCCGATACGGCAACTGTCTTCGAGCGCACCAAGAATTCACGGGTCACCTCTGTAAAATGAACAGCCTTCCAGTTAGAGACGTCATAAAATCGATGCCCGTACCAGCACAAGTAGCCCTGACCGGGCGGCATCGACCTCTACCTACAATGCCTAATTAGTCCCCAGTCCCCTCAGTGTCTTTCCTGCCTCCCCGAGGTGCCAATTATTTATGCTTTTCTGCACAGCCAGATTTCACTCATTGCGCCAATGAGCGATCTAGATAGTACCACCGCTTCTGCTGCCGGAATACGACCGCAGCAGGTCTCAGATGCTCCTGAGAAGGTGGTAACGTATGATCCAACGAAGATCGGCTCTTCACCGCCACTTTCAGAAGAAGAGGACGGCGAAGAACTGGTGATAGATGACGACTTTGTTGAGTTCCACTTGAACGGAACGAGGAACCATCCGCATGCCGTCGAGGTTGTGACGCGCGACATCGGCAAGGTCGAGGAGTCATACAAGCAAGAACAACAGCCAGAACTCTCAGAGGTTGACGATTCGGCAGAAACGGCCGTCTCTTCGGAGGCCACCTCTGTTTTGGCTGACGTGACAGATCATAACAATGACGATGATGACTGGAAGGAGATGCAGACTTGCGTGGAGAGCGCAGACATCTACGACATACGCGGAGAGGCTATTGAGGTCCTGTTCAACGGCGAGACCACAACGGTCGAGCCGCCAGTGAAACACTCGGCGTGGTCCCAGTTGCTTGGCAGAAGCGAGTCTCCAGACACTGTGAACAACAGCACGGTGTCGGTGGGCACCAAACCGAAGCGTGGAACCACGGTGGACTCGATGACATCGTCTATGAATGCATCGTCCACCACTTTGGGGAAATCAGGTGCCAATGGCGTCAATAATACCAGCTCCACCGACTACACGAGAGTGTCGATCCAGGAACAGGCGACGAAATTCAACGAGATGGACCGCCAGTTCGAGTTCCTCTTCGGCAAGGAGAACGACAACCTCAAGAAGCTCCATGCCTCAGAGTCGAACTTGCTTAATGGTATCTCACCAGATAATATTGAGGCCATCTTTGACGAGTTTGATAACGCCAAGACCACCGAGGGCGAGCTCACTGTTGGAAGTCAGCTCTTGACGACCCGCAGTATGCTGGACGGTTCTCAGAAGATTGCCTACGCTGCCCTCGCCAAGCTCACCATCGTTGAGCAACATGTGAAGCTGAACGATATCTGTGAGAGCGGCTCTCTGGACGTCATGAAGAAGATCGCCGGCTCTCAGCGCTCGTTCACTAGGTGGTCCATGAACGTCATGGATGACCTCTATGACCACTTGGGAATCTCGGATCCAAAGGAGAAGCAGATGATCGAGACACTCAGTTGTCATGGAATCGAACCGGACGATTTGGTCAGCTTCTTTAACACTGACCTGGTTGTCAAGAACGACCTCAACACCTCCGACGACGACCTCATCCTAGCCGGCGATCCAGAAGAAGAGAAGGAAGAAAACCTCGATATTGACATCCGCTGGACTATCATCTGCGATCTGTTCTTGATCTTGCTCGAATCGTCCATCTATGATGCCCGCTCGAGAACAATGATGCTCCATTTTGCCAACTACCTCGGAATCAAGAACCTCGAAGTCTACCAGTTTGAGCGGAGAATCACTGGTGCCCTCGAGATGGAGGAGATCACTGCCATAGTCAACTCTCAGCAAGGCTGGAACGAGAAGGATATCCTGAAGGAACACAGAAAGAAACGCCGTGGAAATAAGATGGTCAAGGTTGCCTTTGCCACTGTTGCCGGTGGCCTTGTTATCGGCCTCAGTGCAGGTGCCCTGGCTCCAGTCATTGGCGCCGGTGTTGCCGCTGGTTTCTCAACCATCGGCATCGGTGGAACGGCCGGTGTCTTTGCCGGTACTGCAGGCACTTCTCTGATCACAACTGGTGGTGTGCTGACAGGTATGAGAATTGGCCAAAAGGGCATGGGCAATCGTGCTGGTTCTGTCAAGACCTTCGAGTTCAAGCCCCTGCATAATAACGGCCGTCTCAACCTGATTTTGACCATTTCCGGCTGGATGTCTGGTACCGCCGACGATGTTCGTCTTCCATTCAGTACCGTCGACTCCGTCATGGGCGACCTTTACTCGCTGTTGTGGGAGCCTGAAATGCTGACCAGCATGGGTCAGACGCTTGGCATTCTTGCCAACGAAGTTCTGACCCAGTCTATCCAGCAGATTCTGGGTGCTACGATCCTGACCACACTCATGGCAGGTATCGCACTCCCCAACTGGCTGGCCAAACTCAGTTATCTGATTGACAATCCATGGAGTGTTTCTCTCAACCGTGCCGAAGCGGCGGGACATATTCTTGCCGATGTTCTCAGAAGAAATCGTCTTGGTGTTCGTCCGATCACCTTGGTTTCTTTCTCTCTTGGCTCGCTCATGGTGTGGACTTGTTTGCAGGATCTCGTCAAGACCGGTGAC
Organism: Xiuguozyma silvatica; assembly: GCA_018344475.1. NCBI lineage: Eukaryota > Fungi > Ascomycota > Pichiomycetes > Pichiales > Pichiaceae > Xiuguozyma > Xiuguozyma silvatica. The sequence continues at coordinate 6,357 of JADIOY010000282.1, read as the reverse complement.
TATGGTTTGATCGAAAACGTCTACATGTTCGGTGCCCCCGTTGTCGTCAACAAGGACTCTGTTGTTGCTGTACGCAGCGCTGTCAGCGGCCGATTTGTGAATGGCTATTCTCAAAAGGACTGGATCCTGGGATACCTCTTCAGAGCCACCTCTGGTGGATTGAGAACCGTTGCCGGTCTTTCCGAGATCGAAGGTCTGGAGAACATCAACTGCACTGAGTACGTGGCCGGTCATATGGAGTACCGTAAACAGATGCCAAAGCTGCTGAAGATGCTCGACTGGGAGGTTATCAGCGAGGAATTCGTTGAGATCGAGGAGCCAGACGCTGAGACTGCCACCAGACAGAGGAAGCTTATCAGTGACTTCGAAAAGGCGCAGGCTCAAGACAAGGAAGGCGCATCCAACGGAAAGAGCAAGAAGCACAAGAAGACCTGGTACGGCAAGATCTTTGGCGGTAACAGCAAGAAGAACAAGGAGTGGTGGGAGATGTACGAGAAGAGCACTCAGGAGCAACAGGAGAAGATCAAGGAACTGAAGGAGGGCGACAAAGATTTGTTCGACGTTTCCGAGCTTGCCAAGGAGGTGGCTAATATAGAGGGAATGGCCAAAGACATTCCAGAGCCAAAGACTCCGAAGCTTGGTAAAGAAACCGATCTGAAGCCGTTCAGAACGCCGAAGTCTGATAAGCGAATCAGCAGTGGATTCTCCTTGAACGTTGTTGACACCAAGAGCGAGACGAGTTCTCCTTCGGTGCAAGGATCAGCCTCTCCACCTCCTGATGACGGTGGAATGAGACCTCTCAGGGTCGGCAAGGGTGCTGTCGGGCACAGATCACCGTCTTTGAACTTGAATGCTGTCGCTGGAAGAGGAATTGCCAACCTGGCGATCGAAGGATCGACTAAGGAGGAGAAGGTGGTGGAGGAGGAAGAGGAAGAAGAGGAAGAGGAGAGCATTGATCCATACGGCACGGCTTTTCCTGAAGAAGAGCACATTGAGATTTGCTTTGACGACGACTTTGACCGTGTCACTGAAGAGATACAACAGAAAGCCAGTGAGAACTTTACTACATAACTGTTTAGACATATATAGTCTATTAGAAACTGCATCTATACAGAATGTATGGGGGTTGTTGTTGTTGTTGGTTGGCTTGCGAGCGCGGATGTGTTTTGAAGTGAGGCGTGCTAGCTTACAGGAAGACCTCGGAATTAATCTCGACCGTACTCACGGCGAATGGAATGTCAAAGTTCTGGACGACCTCAGGATGGAGGACACCGATGTGTCCAATCTGAGAAGCTTCCTCGCCATCCTTGGCACGGTACATGACCTTGGCGCCTCTGCCTGGGAAGTACATCTTCTTAGCATCGGACTGCTCGAGCCAGAAGCCCTTCTTTCCGGACTTTGGCTCGGCGAGCCAGTCGGCTCTGAAGGTCTGCATCACCTTATCGAGCAGACCCTGGATGAGCTCGAAGCGCGAGCTCTTTCCAGCGTAAGCGGCGGCCCACATACGCTGGTTTCTGGTGCGGGTCTCCTCCTTTTCGTCCTTGAGGACGATGTCGCCGGCCTCGAAGACCTTGATAGGAAGGGCGTGGTCCTTGTTCTCCTTGATGGTCTTGAGGATGCCTGGGATGAGGGAGGTTCTGACGACCTGGTACTCGAAGGTCTTTGGGTTGGCGAGCTTGACGGCGGTGGTGCCGTCGTCTTCGGCGCGGAGGAACTTGAAGTTCTCGTCGTGGGAGCAGAGGGTGAGCGGCATGACCTCGAGGAAGCCGGCCTGGGCGGAGGCGTTTCTGAAGATGTCGGAGACCTTGTTGATAGGGAGGTAGTGGCCGGTGGTGGCGACGGTCTGTGGGTAGGTCTTCTTGAGGTTGTTGTAGCCGTAGGCGATGGCGCAGTCCTCCATGACGTCGCACTGGTGGAGGATGTCAGGTCTAGTGATTGGGATGGTGACATCGATGAGGTTGTCGTCTTTGGCGGACTGCTCTCCCTTGAGGGCCATACGGGCGAGCAGCTTGGCGATATCGTCGGTGGAGAGGTCGAGGGCGAGGCAGGAGTTGATGTAGTCCTTCTCGGCCTGGAGGGTACGTGGGGAGACGTCCGGCTCGACGCGGGACTGGCCGTTGTGCTCCGAGATGACCTGGACGGGCTCGATGGTGAATGGCTGGGCGCAGTAGCGGGAGAACATAGCGACGAGCTGGTTGACGACGATCTCGAGCTTGGTCTTGTCGGTGCCGGTGATGTCGAGGCAGGCGTTTGTGGTGTCCAAGGTGATCTTGGTCTTGTTGGAGTTGATGATAGGAGGCATCGAGAGGACCTCGCCATCGGCGGCGAGCATGACCGGGTAGACAGGGGAGTCTCTGATGATGTTGAGGTAGCGGCCGAGGTTCTTGTCGTTTTCGTAGAGCTCCATGATCTGGGTGGCGTCGAGGACCTGCTCGTGGTTGAGTGGGGCGAACTTGATCTCGTTCGGTGGGAGGGCGGTGTAGGTGACGGGGCCCTTGAAAGTGTCGAGGTCGTGGGTGCCCATGGCGACGAGGGTTCTGTTACGGCAGAGGTTGGTGTGGAGCTTGTCCTGGAGGGCGATGAAGGAGTTGTAGTTGCGCTGGGTGAACTTGATGCCACGCAGGATGGCGCCGGCAGCGTAGGGTCTAATCTGGTCGGCTGCCTTGTCGATGGTGAGGGTGAACTCGGGTTTCGGCGGCGACAGGGTGTAGGTTGGGGCCTTGCAGTTGCCGAGGTACTCGTTGAGGGCCTGGGCGATGCCCTCGATGCAGAGCATGTCGTAGCGGTTGGCGGCGATCTCGATCTTGTACTCTGGTCTCTCGTCGGTACCCTTGACGTCCTCGGTGGTGTCCTCGTCGAGCTCGATGCCGAACTCGAAGCAGAGCTGGTCGAACTCCTTGTGGGTGTACTCCTTGCCGAGGAGCTTGAAGAGGTCCTCTTTATCGACGGCGACGGTAGGCATGGTGGGTGGGTGGTTGCTTTCGGTTGTCTAGAAAGATGCCTAAAATGGGGGGGGATTGAAAATTTTTAGACTGGGGGAGTCTGAGTGAGGTTTAGTATGGGGAAGGACTGGGCTGGAGAGAAGAAGTGGAAGGCTGGAAGGCTGGAAATATTTCCGCCAGTTCGCGGCCCACCCCCCACTGTTCTGCCGTTCTGCTGGTGCTAGGATGGGAATGGAGGGATGGAGGGAGGGAATGGAGGGAATGGAGGGAGTGGAGGGAATGGAGGAGGGAATGGAGAGAATGGAGGGATTGGATGGAGAGAATGGAGGGAGGAACAAGTTGGCAGCTGGCTAGTACAAGCGCTGCATTTAGTTTATGGCTTTGTGGCAAATCCCATACCCTTCCCTTCTCTCCAGTACCGTCCAAAGCCATTGCCGCGTGGATCCCAGCCAGAATTTATTCCACCTTATCGGGCGCGCCTACCCCCTAAGCCACTTACTCTCTCTCTCTCCCCCCCTCAGGCCAGGCGCTCTCTCCCTCCCCATTATTCTCCCGCCTCTTTTCCGCCCAGGACACGCGCAGTTTTAAAGACAGAACAACCAGCGTAGTAACCAGCACAAATGTCAGCAAGAGGTAAGGCATTCGACAAGACGTTCAAGCTGCTGCTGATCGGCGATTCGGGCGTGGGCAAGTCGTGCCTGCTGCTGCGTTTCGTCGACGACAAGTTCAACCCCTCCTTCATCACCACGATCGGCATCGACTTTAAGATCAAGACCATAGAGATCAACGGCCAGCGCATCAAGCTCCAGATCTGGGACACGGCCGGCCAGGAGCGCTTCCGCACGATCACGACGGCCTACTACCGCGGCGCCATGGGCATCATCATCGTCTACGACGTCTGCGACGAGAACTCGTACGAGTCCGTCAAGAAGTGGTACCAGACGGTCAACCAGCACGCCAAGGACGATGCCCAGCTCTTCCTCATCGGCAACAAGGCCGACGACGAGGAGTCGCGCCAGGTGTCCACCAAGCAGGGCGAGGTCCTCGCCCAGGAGCTCGGCGTCCCATTCATGGAGGCCTCCGCCAAGTCCGGCATCAACGTCAACGAGGTCTTCTACAAGCTCGCCGGCCTCATCCTCGAGAAGCAGGACGACGAGGACGAGCAGGACCTCCAGAAGGACTCCAAGGGCAGCATCGACGTTGGCAAGAGCTCCTCCACGTCCGCCTCCAGCGGATGTTGTTAGGCCCTTCTTATATAGTATATATCAATTGAAGACTCTAGGTGAAGCTCCTAAGAGACTGGAAACCATTTATGGCTTCCAGCTGAAGAGGTGCATAGCTTTAGGTGTAGTTCGGTTCGGAGTAGGAACCCCTCCCATCACTACAGGCTAGTTGCTTTCAGGCTAGTTGCTTCCAGGCTAGTTACTTCCAGGCTAGTTACTTCCAGGCTACATCTGTACGCAGTATGGTTGTTTCCCAAACGATTATAGTCCACTAGGAACCGCAGACCGAAGGCCCACTCCCCCGGCTCACGCCGGAAGGTTCGCAAGGATTAGGAATATACTGCACGGCACACCGGCGCCCTTCACCCGTACGAGCTCGATCACGATTGCTCGCGAGAACTCAAACACGGATCCCCAGCAGCGGGACGAATCCCATCGCCAGATACGAGCACTACCGTTATACACTTAGTCTCCAACCCCTCGACCGAGCGTACCCTGTAACACAGAAGGGGTTACTAGCTTCGATATGGTCGACTGGCACTCACGTCGGCCCTGTAGCCTCCCGAGGGAGGCACGAACCCTTGGACGGCCCGAGGGCTGCCCAAAGGCCAGAGCGGATGACGAGGTGAAGGTTGTTAGTGAGGGAGAAAATTTTTAGCACCTCAATTCTCTTTAAATCAACTTTTTTTTTAGTGAGGGCCCCTTGAGTGAGGGCCCCTTGAGCGAGGGCTACAGTGTGCGTTGGATACATTAGGATTATTGTACAGAAAAGGATTATGCAGAATTGCAAATGCAGTGTAATGAGATGATCAGACAGGGCCTGAAATGCAAGTAGTTTTTGGTTGGCTTAGATGCCGCTCAGCAGAAGTGCAAAGCCCAGGACGCCTCCAACGAGGGCCTGTGGCTTCCACTGGTGGCCGTGCATCGCTGGAGCGCCGTCGGTGCTGACGATCGTCGAGACGTGGACCGCGGTGCCCGTCTTCTTCGTCGAAATCTCTGTCGTATACGTCGATCCGTCGCTCGTGTACGTGCTCTCGATGGTGGTGTCGTAGGTGGTCAGATAGGACGAGGAGGAGACGGAGGTGACGGTCGAGTTGCCAGAGGCAGTGCTCGAGCTGGACTTGGACGAGCCGCTCTTGGAGCTGACGGTCGAGGTCTCGACGGTAGACTGAGCAACGCACTGAGCCCAGTTCGAGTTGACAGTGGAGCACACCATGCCGTCGCAGCAGCCGGAGCCCGAGTAGCTGCCACCGCCGCACTGGGCCCAGGCAGTGACGCAGGAATCGTCGCCAGAGGAAGAGCCGAGCGACGAGGAGGCAGCGGCAGAGGTGGAGGCATCGGCAGAGGTGGAGGCATCGGCAGAGGTGGTGGTCACAGAGCCGCTGGCAGCCTTGGTGCTGGCAGCCTTGGTGCTGGCAGTGGATGGAGTCCACCACGAGGAAGTCTCTGGAGTCCACCAGACAGTGGATCCGGCAGAGCCGGTGGCAGACTTAGCAGCAGATGCAGCAGAGGTGGCGGCAGAGACGACGGAATCAGCAGCAGACGATGCCGCGGTCGAGGCATCGGCGGCAGAAGAGGCGGCGGCGGCAGAAGAGGCGGCGGCCTTGGTAGTGGCGTCCTTGGTGGCAGCGGCAGTGGTGTCAGCATTGTCGTTGCCACTTCCGCTGTCACCGTAGTTGCTGTCGAGCGAACCAGAACCGGCGCCCTCGTTGTCAGCGTAGGTTGGCTGGTAGAAGTAGGCCAGGGAGAGGCCGACTCCGATGAGTCCAGGGTGAGTGAGTTGAAGAGACATTTGGTAGCTAGTGGGATATTCTTAGAGGCTATGAATGTAGCATCGTTCTAGCACAGAATGTCTGGAGGTTATATACGAGTCGGGGCTTAGCTGCAGCCGAGATCACTGCTACTGAATTCGAACAAACGTCAACATCAGAGCTGTGCCTTGTTAATGGTTCTACGATCTTGCGCCTCCAAAACAGGCTTAAAGACCAGCCTCCTCCCCCACACATGCGGGTCCGCGGGCCCTGAAAGAATCAAACTCCGCCGAGGAGGCTGGCGTATGCGCCTCGTGCCAAGACCTCCTTTTGCTTCCTAATATAGCTTAATGATCTGTGTTTACCTTTGATGCTTAATTGGGAAACTGCCCGTTTTCGGAGCTCTCTGCTCCTCTCGATTTTTTTTTTTTTTTTTTTACA
>JADIOY010000281.1:0-11138 GCA_018344475.1 Xiuguozyma silvatica | reverse complement strand
GGGGGGGGGGGGGGGGGGGGGGGGGGGGGAAAGGGAGGAAGAAATTGGGGCCATATAAATTTGCCCTTGCAAGTGTTAAAAATTTCCATTGCCCGGCGAGGGGAGGGAGCGAGGGAGGTCGCGGAAGGTACAGGTAGGTATAGCACGGGTCGGTAGATGGGTTGGTTCTATTATTTAGCACTAGTGTACGAAGGACTACTCGTCGTCGTCCTCCTTCTTCTCCTCGAGAACTCCAGAGTCCTCGAGCAGCTTGTCGATCTCCTCGGGCTTCCAGACCTTGAGCCGGAGGGAGCCGTCGGCGGCCTTGGTGACGGTGGCAAACTCGACTTTTTCGCTGCTGAGCTTGGACGAGTCGGTCGTCTTGCTGAGCACCTTGAGGGCGAGGTTCTGGGCCTCCTTCAGCGACAGGTCGTCCTTGTAGTCCTGCTTCAGCAGAGTCTCTGCGCTCGAGTTGTTGGCGCCGATGCTCGTGGCCTTCCAGCCAGAGTAATTGCCCGACGGGTTCGATGTGTACAGCTGGAAGCCGAACCGGTCGTCGTAGCCGGCGAAGATGAACGAGACGCCGAAGGGACGCAGGCCGCCGTGCTGCGTGTAGCCCTGCTTGATGTTGCACACGCGTCTCACGAGCGTCTCGATCGGGATGTCCTGGTTGTACACCTGCAGGTACTCCTGAGCGCTGTTTCTAATGTAATTGACCAGGATTCCCGCGTCGGCCGTCATGCCGGCCACGGCGCAGAGCGTGTTGTCGTTGAGCACGTACATCTTCTCGTTGGTGTCCTGCTCGAGCAGTTTCGAGGTGACCTTGCGCTCCGCGGTGAGCACGACGCCGTCCTTGGCGAGCACGCCGATCGCCGTGCCGGCGTGGTTGATGGCCTCCAAGGCATACTCGACCTGGTAGAGCCGGCCCTCGGGCGAGAAGATCGTGGTTCGGGAGTCGTATCTTCTGGACATGGCGGAGGATGAGGGTTAAAGGAAAAGGGGCAAAAGAGGAGGGCGTAAAATAGGTGGGAAGTTTGGGAGCTACTCAAGGCGCGCGCGACTCCTCTGCACAGCAAAAACTGCAAAACCAGCCAAAAAAAAAAGTGAAGAACTAAGGGTCTATCTATCTACCCCCACCCCCCCTCTTCTTTAGCAGGCACATGTTCTCATTACTGTGGGAACTCTGCGTATACCTGGACCTCGTCAAGAACTTCTACGTGCTCATCCGGATGTCCCAAGTGCTGCTCAACAAGAACTCGGCCGGCTCCGTCGCCGGGTCCCCGAGCAGGCGGCTCCTCAACTACTACGGTGCTGATGTTGCCGTTGATAAGCGTGTCCGCACACAGTACCAGCTTGCGATCCGCCAGTACCTGAACCGCCGGTTCGATTCGGCCTGGGAGATGGTTGCGCCGACGATGGAAAAGCTGCTCGGCGCCGACCCGAAGTACGCACGCGTCAACCGCAAGCTCAAGGAGAAGTACTACAAGCTGTACCTGGGTCTGCTGGATCTGCTGCTCAAGGAGGAAGGTGACGGGTCGGGTCTGGCTGGCAGCTACGCCAGACTCGACGACCTGCACGACCAGTTCATGAACGGACTTATTCCACGGCAACTGCAGCAGCTGTTTGGTGCCGCTGCCGGTGATGCCGCTGCCGGTGATGCAGCTTCCGCTGCCGCTGCCCGTGGCGCCGGCACAGTCGACCCAGAGCTGGCCCTGATGTCCTTCGTCGTCCAACTCAACAACGGCTACCCACAGGACAAGCTGAAGGCGCAGGTGCAGGACTACCTCGAGACCACCGGTGTGCTGCACGGCCAGGGCCTCGACAACGACAAGCTCGTCGCGGTGCTCGAGTTCTACTGCGACCGGCTGCTCGTCGAGATGGGCCAGGTCGACGAGGCCCGCGACGTGCTTTGCAAGGTGTACGTGATGGACGACGACGAGCTTGCCCGGCAGCTTGCTCGGTTGGACGAGGCGGTGACGACGCAGAGAAAGTCCAGGAATGGGGTGAGCCAGAGGCAGACCCAGACCCAGAGCCAGAGCCAGAGCCAGAGCCAGAGCCAGAGCCCATCGGTGAAGCCGTCAACGCATGCCCCTGCCAACACTGCGCTTTCCGACGATGCTGCACCCCCAGCTGCCACATCCACGCCTTCATCCGAGACAGGTCTCATCGAGCTCGACCCGGCCCCGGCCCCAGCCGAGAGCGTGCCTGCCGTCAGCCGGATCCAGCGCGAAACCTCAGACACTCCACGCAAGTTCGGCCACGCCCTCTACAAGCCGTACCTCGACCAGCTCCAGGGATACCTGGACGCGTGGCTCGGCAAGGGGCTCGCGCGCTCGCTCGCCCAGATGGTCAAGCCGGCCACGGCGGTCATCTTCCTCGTGTCTCTGCTGCTCTCGCTCCGCAAGATGCAGCCCACGGCTATGCGCCAGCGCCTGATCTGGCTTCTGCAGAAGCTGCGGAATACCGTTACGATGGCCATGAAGGTGACCTACCTATAGTCACCGCCGCCCACCATCGCGCACCGCCTTAGCCCACCGCTTGAACTCACCGCCTCTTTGCTACAATTGTATATTATGACATGCTTCTATCTATCCCTCCCTCTCTCTCTCTCTCTCTCTCTCTCTCTCCCTCCCTCGGCTGCCCCTCCGGGGTGTTTTTCACCAGAATCTGCGAGGGTGTTTCCATTTTCGCCCCTCACTGCGCGGAAAATTAGGAGGAAAAAAACCTCTGGTTATAATTGTTGTACACACCAAAGGAGCCCTCTTTTCCAGCCCCATTACACCCCAGCCATGGACACCAAGATGCCTCCGACGGTGGCACTCGCCACCGCAGACGACAAGAAGGACGGCCAGGTCGAGGAACTCTACCCGATCGCGCTCCTCATGGACGAGCTGCGCCACGACGACGTGGCCGCCCGGGTCCAGGCCATGAAACGGCTCGACACCATCGCCATTGCGCTCGGCCCTGAGCGTACCCGGAAGGAGCTGATCCCGTTCCTGGAGGACGTGATCCCTGAGGACGAGGACGAGGTCATTGCGATCGCCGCCGAGGAGCTCGGCAAGTTCGTTCCGCTCGTCGGCGGCCCGCAGTACGCGCCGATGCTGATCCCGGTCTTGGAGAAGATCGCCGCTTGCGAGGAGCCGATCGTCCGCGAGAAGGCCGTCGACTCGCTCAACGAGATCTCGACCTCCCTGTCCGACGAGCAGCTGCAGCGGGACTTCATCCCGCTGATCCAGCGCCTCGCCAAGGAGAGGTGGTTCTCTCTGCACATCGCCGCCGCGGGACTCTTCAAGAGTGCCCTGCTCAGGGTCAGCCCAGAGCTCCGCACCGAGCTGCTCAAGCTCTACTTCGACCTCATCCAGGACGACTCGCCGATGGTCAGAAAAGCCGCCGCTGCAGAGCTGCCCGAGCTCGTCAACTTGCTCGGCGACGCCTTCAACAGACCCGACAACGTCGAAGAGTTCCACTGGGACCTCGTCACCTCGATGTACCAGGCACTCGTCAACGACAACCAGGACTCGGTCAAGTTCCTAGCCGTCGACGTCCTCGTCGCCATCCTCGAGTTCCTCCAGAAGCTGGGAGACAAAGGTGGCGACAAGTCCCACCACCCTGACCTCTTCGAGTCCCTCCTTCTCCTCACCAACGACCAGAGCTGGAGGGTCCGCTACATGGTCGCCGACCGCTTCGACAAGCTCGCCAAAGGCTTTGGCGACAACGAGTACACCCTCAAGCTCGTGCCTAATCTGCTCAACCTCATGAAGGACAACGAGGCCGAGGTCCGCAAGGCCATCTCAAAGCAGCTCCCTGGCTTCTGCAAGCTCGTCAACGAGGTCGACCGCGACCTCCTCTTCACCGACATCGTGCCCGTCATCGCACAGCTCAGCATGGACGAGTCTGAGACCGTCCGCGCCGCCCTCGCCAGCGAGATCACCGGTCTCGCCCCAATCTTCGGCAAGGACGCCACCATCGAGCACCTCCTCCCGATCTTCATCGAGATGCTCACCGACGAGTTCAGCGAGGTCCGCCTCAACATCATCTCCAAGTTGCAAGTCGTCAACGAGGTCATCGGCATCCAGCTGCTCTCAGAGTCCCTCCTGCCCGCCATCACCTCGCTCTCGAACGACAAGCTCTGGCGCGTCCGCCTCGCCATCATCGAGCAGATCCCTCTGCTCGCCGAGCAGTTGGGCGTCGCCTTCTTCGACGAGGCCCTTGGCCAGCTCTGTATGGACTGGCTCTGGGACCCGGTCTATTCGATTAGAGATGCGGCCGTCTCGAACCTCCAGAAGCTCGAGGAGTTCTTCGGCGAGGACTGGTGCAAGCAGGAGCTCATCAAGCGCCTCCTCGAGAAGAAGGAGTCCAAGGACTTTGAAAACTTCATCTGCCGTCTCACTTGCCTCTTCGCCATGCGCAAGCTCGTGCCCGTGCTCTCTCCAAAGACAGTCTCGGAGGATGTCGTGCCGTTCGTTGAGGACCTCCGGAACGACCCCGTTCCAAACATCCGTTTCAACGTCGCCAAGACGCTCGCAGACATTGCCGACAAGGTGTCGACCGACCCAGAGTACCGCCCGCTCGTGGTAGACAAGATCAAGCCGGCCTTGGACGAACTCAGCGAGGACGACGACGTTGACGTGCGCTACTACACTGAGCAGAGTCTCGACGCCGTCAAGAAGCTACTGGATGCATAGGTATATAAATATGTTCTTTCACGATGATTAAATCTTCTCCCAACGTTTATGCCCGTAGGAGTAGGAGGTGGGGGAGGCGCCGGCCGGGCCCCCAGCTTTACTCTTCACGCCTCCGCGTGCCCTTGAGCACCATCGGGAGCACTCCAGCGGTCGGGATTGTGAACTGGCGGTGGCCCGTCGCCGTGATGATGGCTCTGATCTCGCCGGCGTGCGAGGCCGTGTAGATGATGCTGTCCTCCGGGTACTCTTCGAACAGCTCCTGGAAGAAAGTATCGGCGCGGAGCGACTGCTGCGACAGGTTCTCCCTCCAGTCCATTCTGAAGTAAACGTCCTCGTCGATGAAACCATCCTCGTGGACGAACCCCCACTTGCCCATCCGCTTGAGGAAGTTGGTCTTCGAGTCCCGCTTGTCGCACGTGTGCCCGCCGATCGTCTCTCTGAGTGCCTCCTTGACGACTGGGTGGTGGCGGCGCACGGCGAGCTTGGATGCGTCCTCGTCATCCGTGCACAGTGCGATGTTGTGCCACGTGATGGCCATCGTCTGTGCGCTTCTCGTGAATGGCGACGAGAAGAACTTGGTCGGAATTGGCAGGCCGTCTTTGATTCCGGCTTCGAAGGCATCGTGCACGGCACCGGCCTGCCTGCGTCCGAGCTCCGTCAGCTCCGGGTCCGGCCCCCACTTGACGTACGTGCCGTCCTCCAGAGTGGTTCCCTCCATCAGGGACCACTTGCGGTTCCACTCTTCGAGCCCAAAGTGGTCGACGGCCCAGTTGTGCTGGCCCTGGCCGTGCCGTGCGCAAAAGACGAGCTTGTAGCACTCGTTCTCCTTGGCGTGTTTGTTGAGGTCAGCCAGCTTCTCGATAACGGCGGCCCACGACTCCATAGCGAGTCCCAGGTTCTCACCCAGCAGATCGAACGTGCTGTCGTCCGTTGCCGGGTCGCTCTGCTTGAAGAAGCCCGAAACGACCTCATAGTGCCACGGTCTCGTCCAACGGCCGGTATTCGGGTCCTTCTGACTCTCGAGCTTGGCGCGCTTCTCCTTGTAGGCGGCCACCTGGTCCTGGCTGCCGTGTGCGTCCGCGACGTCGCACTCGTTGACTTTAATGAGTTGTTCTGACATAAAGGCTGACTTGTCACTCTCAATTTAGATCAGACTATATTAGGTAAGCGTGGGCCGAAATTTTCCAGGTGGTCTCTCTCTTCATAGCCGGTCCCAAAAGCTGCCACTCATTAAGCCGAAAACGGCAAGGAATAAACAGGTTTTTCCCCCAGGGGCTTGGCGGTAAAACATATAAAAAAAAATATGATAGAAATTGGATTCGTCCCCCATAATTTCACCACAGAGCAAACAACCAGTTTCTTCCAATGTCGTCGTTCCTCCAGGCCCACTTCAACTCGGGCGCAATCCCAACGATCAGATCGACTAGGACTTTCCGGCGCAACGGCCAGGACTCTGCGCCTGGCTCCCCAAAGAGACACAGTTACTATGACGGAGAGGCCGGCGACTACATGCCGGGCTCTCCCAACGCCACGACGAACCTGACCTCGGGCACCGTCGGCGCTGGCGCCAGCAGAGAGGTCACAAGTCACAGAGAGATCAGACAGTACGCTGAGCAGACACTCGGCAGCGGCTCGGCGCTCGCCCAGGCCGTGAAACTGCCTAAAGGTGAGGAGGTGAACGAGTGGCTGGCCGTGCACGTCGTCAACTTCTACAATCAGATCAACATGCTCTACGGAGCCATCACCGAGTTCTGCTCGCCGCATACCTGCCCACGCATGATCGCCACGCAGGAGTACGAGTACCTGTGGCAGGACCCGATGAACAGACGCAAGCAGCCCGTCTCGATGTCTGCGCCGGGCTACGTCGAGGCCTTGATGACGTGGATCCAAGGTTTCCTCGACGACGACTCTGTCTTCCCCACCAAGATGGGCGTCCCGTTCCCACGCCAGTTCCCGGCCCTCGTGAGGACCATCATGAAGAGACTCTTCAGAGTCTACGCACACATCTACTGCCACCACTTTGATGAGATCAACGAGCTCGGCCTGCAGACGCACCTCAACACGTCGCTAAAACACTTTGTGCTGTTCTGCCGTGAGTTCCAGCTGCTCGCTCCGAAGGACTACGGTCCGATGGACGAGCTGGTGAGCCGGATGCTCGAGGACAAATAAACGAACGAACGAACGAACGAACGAACGAACGAACGCTATTGCTATATAGCTCTGTTTTTTAGCATGCATTTAGGTAAGGGTCACGTGATGTTCCGTGCTGTACAATAGATTTTGGAGTATTTTTCTTTGAGAGATATTTTTTCACCCTATCTTCCCAAAACTGGCAGGCGAGTACGCGGGGTCTGGCGCTTATATATATATACATATAAAAGTGAGGCTCGATCCATCTGCAAGAGTCTGACTATCAACTTACCTTACCTTATTTATGAGTTCTGCTGAGGAAACCCCCGGCGAAGTACTTGCCAATGCTGAGGCCGACGTCGACACCAGTCTGTCCCGGAAGGCCAAGGATACCGCCGCCGGCTTTGCTGGTGGAGCCGTCCAAGTCCTTATCGGCCAGCCGTTTGACCTCGTCAAGGTGAGAATGCAGACGGGCAGCTACTCGAGTCCAATGCAGGTCATCAAGGAGACGCTCGCGAACGAAGGAATCTCCGCGTTCTACAAGGGCACGCTGGCGCCGCTGATCGGCGTCGGCGCCTGCGTCTCGGCCCAGTTCTACGGCTTCCACGAGGCCAAGCGACAGTTCCTGCTTAAGAATCCCCAGCAGAAGGGCGAGCTAACTCTGCCGCAGTTCTACGCGTGCGGTGCCGCCGGAGGTATCGTCAACTCGCCGATCTGTTCGCCCGTCGAGCAGCTGCGTATTCTGTTGCAGGTGCAGACCGACAACGCCCACAAGTTGTACTCCGGCCCGACCGAGGCCGCCAAGAAGATCTACAAGGAGGCCGGCCTGTCGAACGGTATCTTCCGCGGCTTCTGGATCACTGTCGCACGCGAGATCCAGAGTTACGGCTGCTGGTTCCTCAGTTACGAGTACATGATGCGCGAGTACATGAAGCGCACGGGCACGGAGCGCAAGGACATCTCTGCGCCGGTGCTGCTGACATTTGGTGCCGCCGCAGGTGACATCCTCTGGCTCAGTTGCTACCCTGTCGACGTCATCAAGTCGCGGATCCAGTCGGACCGCTTCGGCAAGGAGAGCAAGTACAACGGCAGCGTCAAGGCCGTTGTCCAGGACATCGTAAAGACGGAGGGCTGGCGCGGGTTCTGGCGCGGCATCGGCCCGACGCTGATCAGAGCCATCCCTTGCAGCGCTGGCACGTTCACCACGGTGGAGTACGTGATGCGCCTGCTGGGATAATCCGGATAAAAGCGGCGAGATCTATAAATAATATTACTGGAACTAGAGGCATTACGGAGTAAGTGTATATGCAGTCCAGATTGGGTTCTCCCCGGCCCGCTGCCATCCTCGTGGGCTCGTGGAAACGGCGTCATTTTTTTTTATGTCTCCACCTTTGACGTGGTCCGCAATTGATTACCGGCAGTCCGCTCGCTGTATTTTCTTTATCTCCCAGCGAGCCGAGGCGGAGAGGGGACGGTGCCAAAGAGAGAGTGGGGGAGCCTCCTTGCAATAATATATAATTTCTCCCTCACTTTAAATTACGGCTAAACCACAGTTGATCCCACCGGTGCAACAAGCCCCAGCCATGGACTCCCGCGATTGTAGCCCGGCCGAAACCTCTGCGGACCCGTGTGGCGGCGCGCAGGCACCCTCTGCCTCGCCCAATGCCGCCGGCAAGGCCGCCATCGATGAGGACTCCGACATCAAACAACTAAGAGAAACGCTACATACTTACAAGATGGACAAGAGCCCCAACAGCTCAGAGGACAGTATTGACCCGCAGGAGGAGTTCCAGCGGCGGCCGCTGAGCGACACTCCCGTTATGAGCAAGGAGAACTCCCCGGCGCACAACTCTCCGGCTCAGACGCCCGCCCGGAGTAACTCCCCGTCCCAGAGTGACAGCGAGAGCGAGTCGGCCGTTTCGTTCTACTCGGCGCCGGAGACGCCCTCGCACGGTGGCATGGGCCGCATCAGTGAAATCCCTGTGGATGAGGCGGTCGCTGCCGACCACGCCAACGCCACGGGCCACTCGACGACGGCCACGTTCACATTTGCCGGTCAGACGAGGACGAAAGACCTGTCCGAATGCTCTCGGGCCAGCACTACCGAGAAACTCGTCGTCGTCATGGTCGGCCTCCCCGCCAGGGGAAAGTCGTACCTGTCGAAGAAGCTTGTCCGGTACCTCAATTGGCTCCAGATACCGAGTAAGATCTTCAACGTTGGTGCCACGCGAAGAGCAAAGAGCAGCGAGGCTCCTGCCAGCAGTCCGCTGCCAGATCAGGAAGCGAATGCCGCACCTGCAGCTGCTGCAGCATCAGAAGACGTGGCCATCACTGACGGCAAGAACAGGGGAAGCACACAGCAAGATGCCAGCTTCTTCTCGCCGAACAACGAGAAGTCCGTCCAGATGCGCGAGCAGTGGGCCCAGGAGACCCTCGACAGTCTCCTCGACTACCTCGAGAACCGTGGTGGCTGCGTCGGTGTCTTTGACGCCACAAACACCACGAGACTCCGCCGCGAGAACGTCTTCAACTCCATCAAGGAGAAGACCGGCGGCAGGGTCAAGACCCTCTACCTCGAGAGCATCTGCAACGACCCGAAGATCGTCGACGACAACATCCACCTCAAGCTTGAAGGTCCTGACTACAAGAACATGGACCAGGAGGCCGCCCTGGAGGACTTCCGGGGCCGGCTCAGAAACTACGAAAAAGTCTACGAGACCATCACCGAGGAGGAGGAGGCCAACAAGGAGTTCCAGGTGATCCAGATGATCGACGTCGGCCGTAAAGTCATCGCCTGCAACATCCACGGCTTCATCCCGTCGCAGATCATCTACTACTTCCTCAACTTCAACCTCTCCAAGCGTCTCACCTTCGTGGCTCGCCACGGTGAGTCCACTGACAACGTCAAGGGCCGCATTGGAGGTGACGCGCCACTGACGAACCGCGGCCGCAAGTTCTCTAAAGCCCTCGTCAGGTTCGTCCAGGAGAAGCGCCTACAGTTCCGCCAGCGCGAGCTGCAGGAGTACCAGGAGAAACTCAACAGCGACTACTACAAAAACGAAAAGAGGACCCTCGAGAAGCCCGAGGCCAAGCAGTTCCAGGTTCTCTCGTCGATGCTCAAGAGATCCGTTCAGTCTGCCGAGTACTTCCCGGACGATGAGTTCGAGATCAAGGAGCTGCGTGCACTGAACGAGCTTGGGGCAGGCTCCTTCGATGACATGACCTACCAGGAGATCGCCGAACGGTTCCCAGACGAATTCCAGGCCCGTCTCGACGACAAGATGTCCTACCGGTACCCAGGTATCGGTGGTGAGTCGTACCTGGACGTGATCAACCGGCTCAAGCCGATCATCAACGAGATGGAGCGGACCACGAACCACATGTGCCTGATCTCGCATAGGGTGGTCTGCCGTATTCTCCTCGCCTACTTCCTCAACTTGAAGCGCGAGGACATTGGCGAGCTCGACGTGCCGTTGCACGCCGTCTACGTCTTTGAGCCACAGCCGTTCGGTGTTGAATGGAAGCTGTTCGAGTATAACGAGTCGACGGACTCGTTCACAGAGGTCGATCCACACAATATGGCCAACAGCAAAAAGATGAAAGAGGTCGGCCTCTCCTTCAGAGAGCGCAAGTACTCCGTTGTGCCGACGGCACCACGCCAGTCGGTTGCCTCCAGCCTACGGTCTCTCCGGGACTTTAGAAGCAGTGTCCGTGTTGTCAGCGATCTCAGCAGAGCCAGAGGCATTCCACGGCCGCAAGCGGCCGGAAGCCAAGCAAGCGCGGGCGGCCAGGGAAGTGTTGTTGGTGGCAGAAGTTCGAACTCTAGTGGACCGATGGCAGGCTATCGGAACCCCTTCGCCAAGCGTTCGACTGGTTCGACGGGAGGCTCATCATGAGGATTATTTTGATGACGAAACCAACTACAGTAGAAGATTCGTTATTAATAAAACTCTTTTTATTATAAAAAAGTTAAATGAAAATAGGTTTGGAAAAATCAATAAAAAGGAGGGGGTTCAAAAAAATCACGTATAATATATGGGTGCAATAAGTAGAGAACCGAAAAAAAAGATTTCAGTTAACTAACTTATTTGGCTGGAGCCTTGGCGGCAGCCTTCTCGACCTTGGAGACGGCCTTGATGACACCGACAGCAACGGTCTGTCTCATGTCTCTGACGGCGAATCTTCCGAGAGGTGGGTACTCAGCGAAGGCCTCGACGCACATTGGCTTGGATGGAACCATCTTGACAATGGCGGCGTCACCTCTCTTGATGGACTTAGGGTTGTCCTCGGTCTTCTTACCGGTACGTCTGTCGATCTTCTCAACGAGCTGGTCGAACTTGCAGG
>JADIOY010000280.1:0-11163 GCA_018344475.1 Xiuguozyma silvatica | reverse complement strand
CCCCATGGCGTACTCCTGCTGCTGCTGCTGCTGCTGATCCGCCGCCCCCAAATTCAATTTCCCCCTGAAACCCACCTTTTACGACAATCTGCGTTTTCCCCACGCGCTTTTTTTTTAGGCACCCCCATTGATGTCCTTGGCAGTTCCAGAGCGCTCTTACCTGACCACTTGTGTTTTCTTCTCGCTCGCTCTATTACCGTCAACTTCTAATTTTACTTACTTCTCTCTTTTTTCCTACTACTAAAACTCACCCTTTTTCCAGGACTAGGGGAGCCCCTTCAACCCACACATTTAAATGGACTCTGTTGTGCACATCGAGGACGTGGCCGACGAACCCGAAGACCCGGAGGCTCTACGCTGTGCTTCCGCTTCTTCCGGTACCGTCTCCTCCGCCACGCCCGCCCCGCAGCCCCAGCAGCCCCAGCAGCCCCCAGCCGAGCCCGTTCCAGACCAGTTTCTAAAGTACTACTCGGAGTTGCCTCTCCGCTACCGGCTCGTCTCGAAGCTCGGCGAGGGCGCCTTCTCGAAGGTCTTCAAGGCCGTCGACACGGCCTGCGACGAGTACGTCGCCGTCAAAGTCATCGACAAGCGCCGCATGAAGCCCGACCAGCTCGATTCCATCATGAAGGAGATCGCAATCATGCGCCGCCTGCGCCACCGCAACATCGTCAAGCTCTACGGCTACCAGAACTCCGCGCAGTCCCGCTACTGTTTCCTCTTCTTGGAGTACGTCGGCGGCGGCGAGATCTTCAACCAGATCATCAAGTACACCTACTTCTCCGAGGATCTTGCCCGGCACATTGTGCGCCAGCTCGCCATCGCTGTTAAGTACCTCCATGACAACGGCATCGTCCACAGAGACATCAAGCCCGAAAACTTACTCTTTTCCCCAGTGCCCCTACTCCCGCGCACCGATGACGAGCAGTTCCAGGCCCGCCGCAAGTCTGACGACAACAACAAGATCGACGAGGGCCGTTTCAAGCTCGGCTACGGCGCTGCCGGAATCGGTGACGTCAAGCTCGCCGATTTCGGCCTTTCCACGGTGCTGGCAAACGACATGCGCGCAAAGACCCCCTGCGGCACCGTCGGTTACACCAGCCCCGAGCAGCACCTCAACCTCGGATACACCAAAAAGGTCGACCTCTGGGCCATCGGCTGCGTGCTCTACACGCTCGTTGTCGGCTTCCCTCCGTTCTACTCCAACTCTGGTGACTCCCACGACATTAGTCTCAAGGTCGCCAAGGGTGAGTACCGCTTCCTGCGGCCCTGGTTTGACGAGGTCAGCCAGAGCTGCAAAAACCTCATATCCAACCTGCTCACCGTCGACCCGAACAGGCGGTACTCTATCGACGATCTCCTTGCTGATCCTTGGATGAACATCGGATATCAGCAGGAGGCCGCCGTCAAGTCGACCTCGCAGAAAACCACATCTACCCTTGCACCGGATGCCCCACGCTCGACCACCTTCGATGAGCAGCTCTTCTCTACGTTCACTCACGAACTTGTCACGGAGCACAATGTTGACAGCTACTTTGGCCGTTCTCATAACGATCAGCCGCAGATTCTCACTACGCCGCGTGCCGAAGCCATCAGACTTGTGTTTGACGCCGGTAACGTCATACAGCGTGCCTCTAGTCCACTTGGCGACCAGTTCGAGCCTCGTACTATCGACACTCTGTCGTATGCTCACAATAGGCAGGATGCTTGGTCGTTGGATTCCGAAGATGACGACGATGATGATGATGATGATGACGGCGATGACGATGATGACGATGATGACGACGACGACGACGACGACGACGACGACGACGACGACGACGATGACGACGATGACGACGCTGAATCGTTCAACCCGCCTACTGAACCGCGCACTGTTTCGTTCAATGGCCCGGTAATCACCACAGAAATCGCAGATGATACCACAGGCACTCGTCGCAAATCCTCCGTCTCGTTCAAAATCAAGGGCAAGGCACCAAGCACCATGCAGATGCTGCACCATCACCTCGGCCATCTCAAGGGATACCCTCGCAGTCCATGTCCTTCGCAACCAGACTTTGAACACGAAGAGTCGGAATGTACTGATGACTTTGATGAGACAAGCAGCTTCCTCTCTGAGGATGGATCGGTGCCGTCTTCACTGCACAGGCGTATGTCACCATGCATGAAGTGTGACATCGAAGCGGCGGCATTCCATAACAAGACGGGAAGTTTCGACCTGAAGCTGGAGTCTTCGACAATCCTCAACCGGCGGCGTCTCTCAACGAGCGTTGGCCACAAGTAGCAGTAACACTTTTCTATGTACCAACAATATACACTCTCTTGCATTGATGATGTAATCTAGTTATGGACCACTTTTTCGATGTCCTTGGTGACGGTGTGTTTCGAGATGAACTCGCTGTTGAGTTTGTCGTTGTTGTCGTACTTGAGGGCACCCTCCGCGATAGACTTGACGATTCCAGCAGAGAAGTGGCGCATTGTGACTCTCTTTCTAAGGGCATCGGCGTCGTCCACCTTGATTGCCCAGGCGTGAGCCACTCCGGGGCTTTCCTCGACCAACTTTGGGATAGTACTCCAAAGACCCTGGTCCATCATGAGGTAATTTCCCTCGTAGATGACAATACGTGTGGTAGGGAGGATGAGAGCACCGTTAGGGTACGGATCGCCAGCACCGTGCGAGAAGTCGGGTACAGAAATCGAAGACAAGGGAGAATCCTTGAGCATGAACAGCTTCTCCTTGTTCAGCTTCTTGCCTGCCTCTGTGAGCGGCATTGCCTTGCATCCATCAACAATCTGTTCAGCAAGGCTCACTGCAAGACAAGAGTCAAAAGTGAACGGTGCGCCTCTTCTCTTGATGGCGTTGACGGGATCTTTCAATTTGGCCAGCACACTTTTTGGGAGGTGGAATCCATCCATCGTGACCCGCTGCGCCAGCTTATGGTGGGCGTTCTCGACGATATCCAACTGTTCGTTGGTCGATGTGATGCAATTTTTGATTCCGCCACGGCCAATAGCGCACAGGTGATTGGAGTCCTTGTAGTAGATGGCTTCGTAGTTCTCGTTGTCAATGTCCTCACGAGCCAGCGTGGCTGCCTGATCCGGGTTGACAGGGAGAGGAAAGATCCGGTCCTTCTGCTCGTCCAGGAAGCTCTTCTGCGCAGATTTGTGGAACTCAACATACTTCGGTATGGCGGCTGCGGCACCATACTGTTCCACTTTCAACTCGTTCAGCTTTCTCTCCAAGTAGGCTGCCAACGTCGACTTTCCAGAACCGGGGCCTCCCACAACTATAAGGACGATTCTGTATGTAGATGCCTCCTTGAGAAGCTTGAGAACGTCCTTAACTAGAGGCTCGAATTGTTTCTCATACTCGGCAGATACCATTGTTTGTGTTTTAGTGAAATTTAGAAGCCAATTGGCACGTTGATCTCAACTCTCCAAGTGCAAAGTAGGTAGTTCCTGGACTAAATGCTTGACTTTTCTTTTTTTTGGTTTTTTCAAATTGTTTTAGCGCCAAGCCCCATGCATCCCGTTTCCTACGCACGCCGCCCCCACGCAAATCCGGGGGAGGGGAGATCTGATCTATCATTATCTCCATCAGTTATGCAGTATATAGTGCATGCATCTATCTAAAATATCGATAACCTATCTAATATATAATACAGTCCCAGGTCCCGGGAGGAGCCCTTTAGTAGTGGTTCAGTCTCCAGAGTCTCACACGGCCGCCTTCGTTACCCGTAGCCAGCATCTCGCTTCTAGGAGAGAATGCCACGCTTGTCACCTTGCCAAGAGGCGTCCCGCTGGTTGGCCAGTTCTTGTAAGTACGACCGGTCTGCACATGCACCAGTCTGAGCGCATCTTTCTTATCGCGTGACGCAATGCAGAGAAGCTGGCCGTCATGATTGAACTCTAGGCTGGAGATCGTCGTGACGAGAGTCTCGACGGTGGCCACCAGCTTGTTGTCCTTCAGTCTATCATAGATGTTGACGAAACCAGTGTTGCATCCAACTGCAAGCCATCTGTTGTTGCCGTTGTATCCGCCGATTCTAATCTTGGTGATTCCAACACCGCCGGCATCGTGCCAACGGGTCAGAATCTTTCCGGTGCCGAGATCGAACTCCCAGATCTCTCCTGCCTTATTAATGACGATCAGCAGTTTGGTTTGCTGGGTCTTGGTGCCGAGCTTGCCAAAGTCAAAGTCGACCAGCTCGCCTTCCACCTTGAATCCACGAACCCACTGACCCGTGCGAGCAGAGAGCACGTTCACCCATCCGGCGTTACCTTGGAGTGCAACGAACTCTCCGTCTGGGGACAGCTTGAAGTTCTCAAACGACCGCTGCGTCTTCTCGTGGCCGTAGAGTCTGGTGATCTTTTCGATCGTGCCAGCATTCACGCTCCATTTGTACATGTACCGACGACGGCCGGCGGCAAAGATCTCTGTGTTTGGTCCGTGACGGAACGATGCGTTCTGCACTGGAGAGTTGCGCAGGTGCAGCGAAGTCACCATGTTGTTGTGCTTTCCGTCGATCTGGAACACTCTGAGCGTGCGGTCATAACCACCAGTAAGCAGCAGAGGATGTGTCTCATGGAAGCAGACGGTCTGGACGGCAGACTTCGAGACTCTCTTGGCGTTTGCATCCGTCAGCCTCGAGATGTCGATTCTTTCTGGAGAAAGCAGCTTCAGGTTGTTGTTCTGAAGCTCGTACGTCTGATTTGTGCGCAGATAGTCCATGAGCGGGTTACTCGAGGCGGTAATCGTCGTTGTGGTGCCGCTGGCACCAACAGAGTCGAAGCCGTTCTCTCTGTCCTCCTCCCCTTCCTCGTCAACGGCCTCGCCGTCGCTGCTACCATCCTCGTCTTCTTCCCCATAGTTGTCGGCCCACTCTGGACGCGGGAAGATCCTCTCGAACTGTGCACGCAGGCGAGCAACGTACCGCTTGCCGGCGAGCTGCTCCTCAGCCTCCGTCTTGCGCAACTTCTTCAGCCTATCCGAAGAGAGCACAGAGACCTGCAGCCTCTCGTCATCCGAGTCGACCCACGCATCGCTGGTATCGTCGGTCTCGTCAGAGTCAGCAGAATTCTCATCAGAGTCGCTGGCATCCATGTCGACGTCCATCTCGCTGCCCGACTCGGCGTTGTCGTCAACCATGAACAACTGATCGTCATTGAGTCTGGCCAGGTCGTCGTCGCTCTCGCTGCTGTCGTCGCTGCTGTCACTACCATCGTCGGCTTCTTCCTTGCCCTCCATACGGTCAAGGAACTCGTCATCGCTCTCGGAGTCGCTCGCTCCAAACAGCTTGGCACCGCCGCGGCCGCTCCTGCCCTCGTCATCGGAGAACTCATCATAGAGGCTCTCACTTCTCCGGAGCTTGTCCTCGAAGCCGGACTGGTCACCAAAGACAAGCTTTTCAAGATACTTCTCTCTAGCATCTGGCTCTGGAATTACAATTTCTTCCTTCGCCTGTGCAACGGCAGCCGTAGAGCCCTTCTTTCCCTTTGCCATGCTTGTAGTATGAAGTAAGAAGTCTAGCTAAGAATCCTGGCTCCCTGAATTTTTTTTTTTGATATTTTTTCCAAATTTTTTTTTGGATCCTTACCGATCGGGACGAGCGAGCGAGCACACTGCCCGAATTCTGGGTGGCACACTGCCCGAATTCTGGGTGGAAAAAAAAAAGCGTTAAAATCGAAGGGTGGAGAAATATAAATCTCTCCACCCCATAGTCCAGCCTCTTTCTCTCCGCCATGATCCCATCTCTGAGCCTTTTGAACCGCCGCACGGATTCGTACTACGACTCCAAGACATTCCGCATGTCTCCGGCCATGATCAGAGCCCGCCAGCCTTACATGGCCAGAAACGTCGCCCTGCTCTTCGGTCTCGGAGCCATTCCAATGGCCGTTTACGCCTATACCTACCACTTCCTCCACACCGACGACCTTGCCGACATTCCAGTGCCTCCTCTCAGCGACGAGCAGGTCGCCGCCCTGCAGAAGGAGTACGCCGAGCAGAAGGCTGCCGACGCTGCCAAAGCCGCCTAAAATACGAGCTTCAACGAGCGAAGGCTCTCTCTCTCTCTCTCTCCATCTCCATCTCTGTACATAGCAAAAGGGGTTTATTTATAATACATTTAGGAATGTTTCTGATCGCCAAGCTCGGCCTTGTGCTTCTCGGTGAACGCTATGATGTCGCCAAGGTTGTTGTTGCCCTTCCCGTAGTAGCGTAGCGGCCGTTTGGTCTCTTTGAGCGACCCGTCCTTGATCTTCTCGGCGTTTGATTTGTACATCTCTGCCATGTCCACCTCGTGGACGTCCACAGTGTGGACGTCGCCAGTCTTCTGTTTCTTGGATGGGTCACCCTCCTCTGTCTCTTCCAAGTCCCGCTTCATTCTATCCAGGAGGTTCTGTGGGGTAGATGTCGTAGTCCCTTGGGAATCTTCCGTCAGCTTTTCTTTCTTCTCTCCGTCCAGACCAAGTGCAACACCCACTGCAGTACTAGACAGGTCCTCGCAGACGAGATCGCCGCCTCCCAGATCTTTCACCTTGCGCAACTCTATTGTGGCCTCTGTCTCCCGGCTCTCCACACGCTGTCCTAGTCCTCTCAGCTGTCTGGGGACCAGCCCCACAACACGGGGATTGACCACGCTGCTGTTTTTCTTGGCTCTGCTATCATCTCTCAATACTTCAACCACCTCTGGCTGCTCTACGTCGCTCTCACCCTCTTCTGACCCGCTCGAGTACCCGCCCAGAGCGTCCATGGCTGTCTATAAAGTGGCTACTACAGAGCCAAAAAAATTCACCCCTCTTTGCACCTCTATCTATATGACCTGTGGGATCTGCAAGCAGGAGGAGGACAGGTACAAGTGCCCCAAGTGTGGCATCCGGTACTGTTCTCTGAAATGCTACAAGTCTCCTGATCACCTTGAAATGGACGAAAAGAAGCCCGGTGAGAAGCCCGGAGAGATGGCAGTGCCTGCTCTCGATACATCACCACCTTCAGACAGTTCGGATCCACTTCTCCAGAAGCTTCTGTCAGACGACAAGCTCAGAGCTTACTTGAAGGAGCCCGTCGTCCACTACTGGATTCTCGTTCTCAATGAGATTCTGCAGGAGGTCTCTCTGACGAACGAGTACAACAGAGAGGGCCGCCTGGAGATTGCCAACAAGAAGCTCGCCGAGCTCCGAAGCAACGGCCTCGAGTACAACGAGCTCTTTGAAGAGTTCTGCCAGTACGTTTTGGAGCTTATTGTATAGATTAGATAACGGAACCCTCGCACCAGACGTTCTTTGCTACGCCCTTAATGCCATCTTTGCTCAGGTCAACTTTGAAGATCGCCCCGCCCAAGTCCTTGCTGCCGAGCGAGTCGTCGTGCGCACTAGTCACAAAGAGCTGGTCGTTGTTCTTGCCGCCGATCGTAGTGCAGCTGATGTGGTTCGCTGGGAAGACATACTCTGCGACCAGCTTTCCCTCAGTGTCGATCTTGATTGCCCTGTTGGTGCCCCAGACGGCAATGTAGAGGTTGCCGTCGGCATCGACGCACGATCCGTCGGGCTCTCCAACCAGGTAGGATTTGTCGCTGTAGTCCTTGAACGTCTCTGCGGACCGGTAAAATGGGGTCTTTGACGACACGTCCGGATGGCCATTACTGTCGGTGTCAAACTGGTAGATCGTGTGCTCCTTGGAGCTCGTCCAGAACATCTTACCGTGGGACCAGTTGATGCCGTTGGGGATGGCCGTCTTCTTGATAACCGGAGTCAGCTTCAGTGACGAGTGGTCCAGGAAGTACAGAGTGCCGTATTCCCTTTTCTCGGCGCAGGTCTCATCGCACATCGTTCCAATCCAGAGGTCACCGTTTCTGTCAACGGATCCGTCGTTCGACCGCAGCTGCCAGTTGTTCTCTCCAACGTTCCCGTTCGGGTACTCCACGATCGGACTGTACTGGCCCGTCTTGAGGTCCAGGACTCCGATCGTCTTCGCGGCAGCGCAGAGCAGCTTGTCGACATCAGATGTCAATCCAATCATGCCAATGTACTTGTCCACGTGGAACTTCGAGATCTCTCCGGGCTCGTCGTTGCTGTCCAGCACAGTCCTAAAGACATTGCCCAGTTTGATATCGATCCAGGAGAGGGAGTGGTTTCTGGGGTCATAGGTGACACCCTCACTCAATTCACAAGGGACAGAGATAAAAGGCTGTTCTGTTAGTATGATTTTGCCGCCGGCAACTTCGTCTTGTACTTACCTCGTTGCACTCAATGGTCTGTACCATATTTCTACAGTGTGTGTGTGTGTGTGTGTGTGTGTGTGTGTGTGTGTGTGTGTGTATGTGTATCTGCGACTTGACCTGTCGTTTTTTCCCCACAAAAAACCCCCCTCGTCACCGTGCGCTGTATAATTTTTCAGCTGCGAGTTTTGGCTGCACCTGAGTGAGCGTGGTACAGGTATTACTTATAGCATTGGCAGCATGACGACTTCGACGAATAGTAAAACCTTTTTGGATGAGCCGGCATCTTTGGACTCGCTCTCTGACGAGTGGCGCGAGAAGCTGCAGAAGGTTCCAAACTACCCCCTCGACTACAACATCTTCCTGGTGAAGGGCATCGAGGAGGCCCGGGCCAAGATGGAGGGTGAGCTGGTGGAGTTCCGCGAGACGGTGCTGCAGAGCGTGCCCGAGGACTACGGCAACCTGATGTTCAACGGTCTCAGAAAGCAGCCAAACGGCGAGATGAAGCTGGAGATCACAACGACGGCCAGACTCCAGAACCGCCTGCTGCAGTACCTGATCCTGGAGCGTCACAGAAGAGACATCGCCATGATGAACGCCGCGCTCGCCGCAGAGCCTACCAACAAGGAGGGCAAGCAGATCTCGTATATCCAGCTGAAGGAGCCGCTCAAGTACAAGATCAAGAGCCCGCTGTTCAACACGTTCCAGAACAACAAGGACGACTACGCCGAGAGCCTGCACAAGTTCTGCATCCTCCAGAACATCGAGTACGACTTCGAGCACACCATTGACGAGAACGGCGATTACCAGAAGGACGACGACCTGATCGAGGCCTTCTGCACGGACGACGTGATGAACTTCGACGAGAAGCTGCAGAAGAGCAAGAACAAGGACATGGACCACCTCGACGACCTCGTCAACAACACCGAGATCGCCCGGATACTGCTTCCACTCGCTTCGCAGGCCATGTTCCTGAACGGCGACAGTCTGGACGTTCCTACCCTTGAAGAGACCAAGGAGACTACGAACGACGACAAAAAGGCCGATGCCTAACCATCTAATAGTACAATCCCATTCAGATCCCACACACCCAAATCCCTCCCTCCTCGGCTTCTGGCTGAAAAACTAAAAAAAAAAAGTAGTAGCCATTTAAAGCCCGGCCAAAAAGCTCCTTGCTGGGACTCTCCCCTTTATCCCCCCACCAGTTTCTTCCGCCATGAGCACCTCCAGATCCGTTTTCCAGGCGCTCGGTGTCCTCAAGGGTGCCCAGAGCGTGCTGAAGGACTCCTTCAGCATCGTCAAGGAGAGCAGCCCGCTGCTTTCGGACCTTTCGGGCAACGACGCACTCTTTGAAGAGGCCCGGGAGAAGTCTGATGCCGTTAAGGCCAAGCTGCGCGCCGCCAACGGGAACAAGCCGCTCGTAGGCAATCCACTGCCCAAGCTGAAGTCGGTCAGTGTCGAACTCGACGCAGAAGTCGCCGTCGGCGACGATATCTTTGCAATTGCCAGACAGAAGTCGATGAGCATTAAGCAGTCGCAGAAGAGATCGTTCTCGACCTGTGCCGTCCTCCGCGAGAAAAAGGTCACCCAGGAGGCGATCAAGGAGGCCGAGCGCAAGCTCGAGCAGTCGCCTGTGCCAAGCTCGAAGCTCCAGCGTCTCTTCCACTACGGCTCGCTCGCTGCCCAGGTTGGAATGGATATCGTCACCGAGGGTGCCAAGAAGTATGCCAAGGGAAAGAGCCCCAAGCTCGGTTCGCTCATCATGTCCCCGAGAAACATCGAGAGAATGGCCCGCAAGCTCTCGCAGATGCGTGGTGCTGCGCTCAAGCTTGGCCAGATGATCTCGCTGCAGGACAACTCGATGCTCCCCAAGGAGGTCCAGCAGATCCTGCTCCGTGTCCAGGATGGCGCCCAGTACATGCCGGCTAACCAGCTCGAGCAGACGATCTCGTTTGAGCTTGGCGACGGCTGGAGAGAGCGCTACTTTGCCTCGTTTGACGACGTGCCAATTGCCGCCGCATCGATCGGTCAGGTGCACCGTGCCGTCACCAAGAAGGACCTTGAAGACGTCGTCGTTAAAGTGCAGTACCCGGGAGTCGCCGACTCTATCGACTCCGACCTGGACACCATCCTGATGCTCCTCACTGCCTCGCAGATCCTCCCACCGGGACTCTTTCTGGACAAGAGCGTCGCCAATGCCCGGGTCGAGCTCAAGTGGGAGTGCGACTACCTGCGTGAGGCCAACAACGTCAACCGGTTCAGAGACCTCCTCAAGGACGACGACTCCTACAGCGTCCCCAAGATCTTCCACGAGATGAGTGACGAGCACGTCCTCACTATGGAGCGGATGAAGGGTACCGAGGTTGCCAAGGGTGACTGGGACCAGGAGACCAAGGACTGGATCTCCACGCAGGTGATGCGTCTCTGTCTGAACGAGATCTACAAGTTCCGGTTCATGCAGACCGATCCAAACTGGGCAAACTTCCTCTACAACGCCGACACCAAGAAGCTCGAGCTCCTCGATTTCGGTGCCTGCAGAAGCTTCCCCGACTCCTTCGTCAAGTCCTATGCCAACTGCCTGCGTGCCGCCGTGCGCCAGGACCGTGACCGTGCCGAGAAGTACTCTTTGGAGCTCGGATACCTGACCGGCCTTGAGAGCGAGGAGATGAAGAACGCCCATATCGACTCGATGATGGTCTTGGGCGAGCCCTTCAGCCCACAGAAGAACCACGGTGGTCTCTACGACTTCAGCAGTCAGACCGTCACGGACAGAGTCCGTGAGAACATCAGCCTCATGCTGAACGAGCGTCTTACACCTCCACCTGAGGAGACATACTCTCTGCACCGCAAGCTGTCCAGTGCCTACCTGCTCTGTGCCCGCATGAATGCCAAGGTTCCATGTGAGGCTCTGTTCGAGGAGATCATTGGTCTCGAGTATGAGGAGTAGAAC